>JALPCA010000234.1:0-15879 GCA_026538345.1 Cryptococcus sp. GC_Crypt_4 | reverse complement strand
TATGTGTAAGGAGTGAATGGGAAAAACAAGCTCGAAATGGGATACTCCCCTCCATCATGTATACTCGGCCAAGAAGAGCGTAAAGAGAAGGGCCATCGATCTGCTAAATTTGGGTGGCAATTGACTCCCGGTCGATGATAACTTGCACATCACTTCGAGTCGAGACGAAGTATGACCACTCAGTGCTGTCCAGATCATGAGACTTCTGGTCAAACGTGCATGACCCCTCTTAAGATCTCATCTATGTGCCCAAAAAGTCCATCTCCACACACGTTTTCCACCTTCATTCCTCATCGTCCAGTCGCTCACAGGTTTTTCCGTCTTCTAACAACACATGATCCTCAAGGCATGTAGATACTGAGATGTCAGCCAGAGTCAAAGCACAAGTACTCACCTTGGCAGACTCCCTGCACACATGACACTTGATCTGCCCCGTAAATAGAAGTACAATCCATGCCGTAACCCAATTCTACTGGCCCACCAGGACATCCACCACAATGTTCCAACGCAGAATGGGTAGATATACAGGACCACAAGTCCGAATCTCTTGATGGGCAATATGAGAATCCCTGTGAGCATACGGCTGATTCTCCAATCACCTGTTGTGCTTTTACTCTTCGTCTGGTTTTCTGGGCTGCCTGACTTGCGCTGGGGACAGATGCCAAGTCCAATTGTGTCAAAGCGAATTGAATTGCATCGTCCTGTAGAGAAGAATTCACGTAAGAGTGATGAGGGCTGGCGAAAGAGTTGTTCTGAGTCAGATTCTGACATTCCCAATCTCCACTGAATATGTAAGCTGCCACGCTTTGATATGTTTGACCTACGTGTTGCAATAATTCCTTGTCCTTGATTCAAACTCCACTGGAATGGTCTTATTAGGGCTTGCTCTGAAACCCTTGCCTGTGGTAGCGGTTCCTCGATTCTCAATCCTTCCTGCCTGCCAGTAGCCACTGGTCCATGTCAGCGACTGGTCATTTACTGGTTACAAACCAGCTTACTCTCCGTAAAGGATAACAGCAGCAACGTTTGATCTGTCGATAGTGGCGTTCTGCATGGTAGTAGCTGAGGATAATCAATATCGGCCTTGGGAGATAAGCTGATCACTTACTGGTGACTTCGGTACCCAGACTGAAAGCGACGAGAACATACTTGGTTCCCGGACACAACGTGTTCTTCTTGACCAAGTAATTGCCTAGGTCATTGTCATACGTTTGAACTACCAAAGTTTAGTAGTGGTCGGTACATTTGGCTTACTTCCACTAACAAGCTGTCAGCACAATAAACAACATGGACCAACATCGCTCACGGGTTCTCCCAATAATTTCCTCCTGGTCTTCCACCAATGATACCTTGCACTGTTGGATATGTATCTTGTGGTCGATAGGCGTTGTTGGAATACCCTTTAGTGTCTATAACCTCATACTCGTAACAAGTATTGGTCATGTTTGATACGGGAAATACATCGGCTCGTTTTTCCACTCGATGCGCAGGACGTGGTAACGCGGGTGTGGCTATGGTCGAACCCAACAAGGACAAGAGGAAGAAGACGGGGGTCAGCATGATGAATGAAGATGAGAGATGGTATGGATAACGATGATGTTTGTCTGTGTGTTCTGCATGTTGATATACCTTTGTTTGTGCTGAACAACAATCAAACAAGGATACATCTCGGGAATCTAATTTTAGTTTGTTGTCCCAACCGACGGTCGTCTTCGGGTTGGTTCAGGTTGGTTATCAGACAATTGCTGCTTATGGTTACAGTCATTCTTCTGTGTGCCTATGGCAAGTTGATCCTTTACTGGTTGTCAGACATCAAATCCAGTAGATGCATAGACTGATGACCTCACCCTTGGCAAAAGAAATCCCGTAACAGGTTGCCGATGCACATCCGTGTCAATATCCATTGTCAATGTCAATAGGCAGCTCGAATTACCGTGAATGCCTTTAAGACTCTCCTAACCCATCATGTCGCCGTCAACTCACCATGGAGTGTCCCAATATCCCTCCACCTATCGAATATGACCAACTGCCTCTTTATGACGATCTCCCAACCGTCTCCGATATGCCAGCAGGGTGTACATGGGGTCTATGGGATAAACTTATACCTCGATCAGAACCTGATCAACTAGGATGTCTCAACCTCCTCACTCTCTCTGTAGTAACCTCAGCAGCTAAAGAGATCCAGATTGGTATCAGTATCGCTTTGAATTGGAGGATGGATCGATGTAATCCAGCTCATTCTGGTCGAATCAAGCCACATCATCGGATCTTTACTCTAGAAAGCGCTGGAGGTGAATTTACCGGACATGACGATGAAGTTAGCTTTAATACTCAAGGTGGAAGTCAATGGGATGGGTTTAGACATTGGGCACATCAACCGACCAAGTTGTATTACAATGGAGTGAAACATGAGGATATCACGAGCTGTACAGCGGAGATTAGGAATGGGATTGATGGTGAGTTATACCTGAGATGATCGCTGATCCCAGAATGGAGTAAACGAGGAGGGATAGTGGGTAGAGGAGTACTTCTAGATTATGTCGCTTGGAAAGATCACTTGAAACAACCATACGACCCTTCTACTCGACATGGTATCTCGATTTCCGAGCTCGAGGCTGTAGCTACCTGGCAGGGGGTGGAATTCAAAGCCGGAGATATCCTCCTGATCCGATCAGGCTTCGTTAAATGGTATAACGAAGCATCAAATGAGGACCGTCGAAGGTTGGTGGAAAACGGATCGGAATTCTGTGGGGTCGAAGGAACCGAAGAATCAGTAAGATGGTTCTGGAATCACCGATTGGCGGCAGTAGGTGGAGATGCAAGTGTGTTTGAAGCTTGGCCAGCCAAGGAGGAAAAATGGAGACTTCACGATAATCTCATTGCGCTGTTCGGAATGCCAATCGGAGAGATGTTTGATTTGGAGAGACTTAGCGAGGTCTGTAGAGAAAACCAAAGGTGGAGTTTCTTCTTCACCAGTGCACCGCTCAACTTTCCTGGTGGTATCGCTAGTCCACCCAACGCGGTGTGTATTTTGTGATAGTCTGGAATAGGAAGGGGTGAAGAAGACTTGGTAAATGTACATTCCAGTTACATACATGTACAATGGATGACTACAATACCCACTTACATGAACCCATATCCCGTCTCGTCTACACCGGACAGATCGAACCAGCCTGAACTCCCCTCCAACTGGAACGGGGATGCATCCCAGTCGTTGGGGAAATGGGAGAGGATCGCGTCGAGGTCGAAATTAGCAATATCTGCTGCAGTCGAAGTGACTCTTTCGGGATGATTGATGGGTACTTGAGCAGAAGTATCCAAATGACCTGACTGAGCTAAAACTCGAGCGAAAAGGTTCGAGATCCAACCTGCGACTGGCCATGTCTCCCTTAGCTCTTCCAGCGCGATCAGGCAGAATGAGATCTTCGTATGAGCTAACTTTGCCTGTAAAGCATTACTCTCCCGACGAGCATCTATAACGATCACCGCCATGGCGGCAAACATTGAGGGAATAGCGTGTATAGGGATATGGCCGATATCGTTGGAGGATAGGATCGCTTCGATCAATCTTGGGATTGAATGTACAGCTTCTCGTAGCTTGGAGCCTACATCGTACCCGTGGAACTGGAGGGGTCGGTGAACGAGTATGGTGAACCAGCTAGACTCATCAGTATAATCCAATTGATTTAGCTCACCTATATAAAAGGTCCAACGAACATGACCACATTCCTAGGTCTGATTTCGTCCCTTGGTCCAGACCTTCCCTCCAGCGTACGAGCTCGGAACCACATCGCTGTAATGCTTCCAGCTTATCCGGCCGTGCGACATCATACGCGCAGAAGGAAGCCTCAATAATCTTCTCCGCTATCTCTGACAAATTTGCGATTGCTATGGCGTAGTGCTTCTGGCCGTCATTAACAGTTCCAAAGATCTTTGGATCCACTGAACCCTCACTTTCCTCCTCCAGATCGCTTAGCACCATTCGACCTAAATCACAATCGATCCCTCTCGCATGAGATGGGCGTCCTAAAGCAGCAGCAGCATTCTTGTCTTCTGCAAACAACGACCACCATATTCTTCTCCACAGTTTTTGATCCTCTAGACCAAGTACTGATCCTGTCGTCGATCTGTGCATACCGATAGTAACCGCAAGAGAGATGGCAATACCTAGCCAGTGCCAAGTATCTTTTTGATCTGTCGATTTATCCCACCAGAATGACATGAGGAATAACGATTGGACCAAAACGACCTTGTCGGTTTCATAATCTGCTTGGTAAAGACATCTCGCTCGACGGAATGTAGTCGCTCTGGCTTGACGTCTGGATGAGTATCCAGCTCGACGTATCAGTTGTAAATCACAATGTCCGAAAGCTGCTAGAATGACCGATTGAACGAGTAGGATATGCGGAGGATTTCGAAGATTCTCTTGATATGTCAAAGCGAAGCGAATTCTGTGAATGACAGGATAATGAGGGTGAAAGTAGGTAAAGTAGACGTTGAAAAGCTCCAAGATCACATCTTGAGGGGGCAAGTCGAAAACGCCCTGTTGAGACAGTTCCCGATCATGTTCAGATGGGAAAGGAGCTGGAGAAGCCAATGTATGTTGATGACGACGAGATCGCTTGTCTTGAACAAGGTAAGTGAGATTGAACGTTTCTCCTAGGTAGACGACTTGCTTCCTGGCCGAAGTCGAAGAGAGCTCCGGAACGGGGTGCGGACCGGGTAGGGATGCCGAAGTCAATACATCTGTGTAAAGGGAATCATCCTCTTGTCGGTCTTCAGGTAGCAGCTCAGGTCGGTCTCGAGAGTCGGCTGGGTCCAAACCGATATCCCTAGGGCAGGGATCGTGATAGTCAAAGGCAATTGTCGATGAGTGATCATTGGGGCTTGTAATTGTATTTGAGACTTGCCGACCTCTTCTGGAAGGAGTGACGGTACAGTTCCGACTGGTCCGAAGACATAGCTCACAGCTACCTGTTTCGGTCGCACCTACACATTTGATCCTTCGATGTCGACACGGATCACAAGCTACAGCAGATCTCTGCCTGGCCTTGCCTCGTTTCGTGATTAAATGATCGGTTGGGGGCATGATTCAAACGAACAAAGGGATATTGTCGAAAGGCTATGTAGGATCCGGACGGTAGTACCCAGGTCCGACCAGTCACGAGTCGTCCCCCCCTTGGCAATCGGGTATTGTATAATTAAAGGCTATTGACATGATGTCCGAAGTATATAAAACCCCGTGGGACACCAAGCTCAACATGATTCCATCACCATTATCATCATGTCAGGTCGAGGATACACCTGGTATAATCTAAGGATCATCCTAGTCCTTACCTTGGGAAGTCTTACCTTTGGTTATGGATTCAGTATTATCAGTTCTACTCTCGGTCAACCTGGATTCATACGATACTTTGATCTAGAAGGTAATACTTCTTCTCAAAATGCCATTACAGGAGCTATCAATGGTATTTTCTGTGCTGGAGCTATCTGTGGATCCCTCATGGTCGGGTGGATGTGTGAAGCAAGAGGGAGAAAGCAGACCATGTATGTTTCTGCCGTCATCAACATCATAGGAGAAGCTTTGGAAGCTGGTTCTGTACACATTGGCATGTTTCTCGCCTCTCGATTTGTAGCCGGATGGGGTATCGGTTCGATCGTAGTCCTTATACCGTTGTATCAAGCTGAAATCTGTGAGTAGCCTTGATTACTACGGATGCTTATCCTCTTAGCCCCTCCTGGAGCTCGAGGCTTTCTGGTCGGTCAACATGGAACTTGGGCGATCTTTGGGTACGCTCTAGCTGGATGGGTAGGAGTTGGTGCATACTATTCTAAGAACCTCTCTTTCCAATGGAGATTCCCTATTGCTGTAGCATGTCTACCTCCATTAGCACTGCTCGCTTTCAGTCCATGGGTACCTGAATCCCCTCGGTGGCGTTAGTCTCCCGCTTCACCATTCCAGCCGATAAACTGACCACCTTAGTCTTAACAAGAGGTAGACGAGAAGAAGCCTGGATCATCGTCGCTCGTCTACATGAAGATGGTACGGAATCAAGCAACGAGTTTGCTAAAAATGAATTCTACCAAATGGAGAAGCAAGTCGAGATGGATGCTCGAGAATGGAGTATCCAAGGAAACAAACAATTATTCACCAAACCATCTTATCGAAAGCGAATGTGGATGGGATTCTTCATTCAATATGCAGCGCAGTCTACCGGAGCTCAAGTCATTTATAGTGAGTGGATTTTGTCTGAAAAGAGCTAAACAGAAAGTCTATATTAATAGCTTTTACACCACCCTGGGATTATCCGGTGTTGTCCCTTTGGTCCTTGGAGCTACCTACGTGACGGTCGCTACTCTGGGTAACTTTGTTGGAGCACTCATACTCGATCGAGTCGGACGTAAACCACTTTTACTGGCAGGTTTAATTGGTTGCATGACGGCAGTCGCCCTCGAAACCGCTTTCATTGCAGAATTCGCGGGAACCGATAATAAAGTCGCATTATCGATCGGAGTCTTATGGTCTTTCATCTTTATCTCATTCTATGGGGCTTGTATCGACGTTGTTGGATATGTTTATTGTGGTGAGTACAAGATATGTCTCTTGAACAGTGGGTAACTCTCTAGCCGAGATTTTCCCCACGCATATCCGCCCTCAAGGTGTAGCTTGGTCGTTGGTCGGTACCTTCCTCTCGACTTTGGTATATGTCGAGATTGCGCCGACCGCACTTGAGCGGATTGGATGGCGATATTACATTGTCTTCATCTGTTTGACCTTTATCAACGCTATCATCTTGTACTTTTGGTGTCCCGAGGTGAGTTTTCGTTTGAATCCTCCTAATGGTGTCCATCAGCTTCGATGGACTCTGTCGTCAAAGTCCCTTGCCGGATAGTGCTAAAGCTCTCAGACGAAAGGTTTATCCCTGGAAGAGATCGCCGGAAGGTTTGGCGATCAAGTGGTTGTTCACCTCACAGAAACGGATCTGGCAGAGCATCGCGCGAATGAGGAGCAATTTAATGAGAAAGCAACGGATGGTCATCGCGAATTGGCTTGAAGTATTGTTCCATATAGTTATGTCTTGACGACGTTAGTAACTCGTGGTACATGTGACCTCGAATTGCTTGTTGTAATAGCAATGATCCCTCTGAAGCTTTCTGCCTTCACGCACGTCGACCTTCGGGGTGGGTGGCTCACGTGGTGGTATTGTATATCAGCTGTTCAGATTAGTACCACGTACTGGATGTTGGTCCTTGCTTCCTGATGAGAATCTCTCATTGAGGGACTGATTCGCACGAACTGACTCTGCTGAGCATTGATCTAAGTGAGTATCTCCAGTTAGTCACAACTCCTTGGGATGACCACGATGGCTGTCGTCTGTCTTCAACCTGCATTGTTGCCATGGAACCTACTTGATACACATTCTCCCTCCGCCTTCCTCCTCCGTCTACTCCTTGACATAATTCCTCCAGTCATGCTCCTCCTCAAACCCAAGCATCTCCCTGGCCTTCTTATTCGTCAAAGGTGCTTCGTAATCCTCCATCTCCCTTGTGATCTTGACATGAGGATACTCCCTCTTCAAGAAATCCACCGTCTTCTCCCTCAATGTGATGGTATTGTTGGTAGCGTTGAACACTTGGAATCCTAATCCGTCTTTAGTGATCGCACAATGACATAGCTTTCCTAAATCTCTCGCATCGATATAACTCCATGCATTCCTCTTTCGACATGTTGGATCGGCCAAAAATCCTGGGATAGTCTTTTGATACTCGTGTGGTTCGAATACGTTTCCGATTCTGAATGCACAAATGTCTGTTCCAGGGTATCGACGAGCAAAACTCCTTGCGACTCTTTCACCACATAGTTTCGAAGTAGCGTAAGAGTCCTCTGGATCACAATCGTAGGTTTCATCCAATGGGAATGAATGGAAATCGGCATCTCCTTGCGCGAAACATACTCCATAAACTGTTTCGGAACTGGCAATGATAATCTTCTTGATACCAAGTTTACAAGCTGCTTCAATGACATTATAAGTCTGTTTGATATTCGATGCGAACATTTCACTATCGGGGACGAGCATGTTTCGAGCATAAGCTGCAAAGTGAATCACAGCGTCGGGTGGTCCAGGTCGTTGAGGTAACTCGTACTCTGACATATCAAAGAGGGATGTCAAGGCATTGAAAACCTGTCCAGAATCGGTCAAATCAGTCTTGAGGGTATAGACCGAAGGGTTGTCAAGTGGGACGAGATCGAGGTTGAGTACCTTATGTCCTTGGCTGAGTAGATATGGGATGGCATGTTTACCTGCTTTACCTGATCCTCCAGTGAATACGATTCTCATGATGGATGATTGTGGATGTAGAGATATAAGATGAATGATATCAAATTCATCATTGATATACCTCGGAGCAATTGAACATTGACGTCAGCTCACGGTGTATACCCCATGCATTCACCGGGGGATAAGTGAGGGGGAAGGGAGTGAGCTCCACAGTCCCATTCTCCCGATGGTGAACAACGGCATCAGATTAGCGGGAACGATGATATGCATGATATCAAACGTGGGAATCGGCCCTGCTACCTATTATTTCTCTGTCTCTCTCTCATCCATACCATCAACCGTGATATCCGATCTGTATGAGTTCTATCACCAAGTTACACCCGTATAAGCGACATATGCAATGGTTCGCTCAAAAGCAACAACCTCATCGAATCACCTTACTCAGCGCTATCAAAGGTGGTCTCGCACTAGGTCTAGACTTTCCTGTCGCTCTAGCGCTAGCCACTGGACTTCGAATCGCTCTTGCCCCTTTTCCTTTCATCTTTCCTGCGACCACGTCTGAACTCTCTGGATGGAGGGTACGAAGTCAACTTGAAGATGTCCAACTGGAGCAAGAGAGTTATTCCCGATCAGATCTGATAAACCTTTACAACACCTCTTCCAATGCTAAGACCCGATGGATGCCCTCAAGAGTGATCGATAAAATGCATATAGGAAGTTTATGGGTATTTGGAGCGGATAACAAGACGTTGAGAGTATCAAAGGAAGATGTGGAGAGGTTCCAAAGAGGAGATTGGGCAGAAGTGATCGCGAAAAGGAGAAGGAATAGGAGTGAAGGGAAAGATGACGTTTTACCTTTCTGGCGAGGAGGTCCCATCAGTGCTACAGGGCATAGCTGGGCAGTTGACAAGGTCTTCGGAGTCAAGGTCTACCAGAAGGACTAGGTGAGTGACTCACGATGCTTCCAGGTCTATGAATCTGATGAGTTTACAGGCATACCATCCTGTCGACTGTACTTTCCCACACCTCGACCTCTTTCAAACAGCACCATCATCAGATATGTATTCATAGTCCATGTATCCCATATAACCCATTTCGTCAATCATGCACGATAATTTCGCAGAGAGTATGGGAGCGGTGCTTCTTAGCGAAGGATAGCTGAAACGCTCCACAAGCATTGCTTCTTAGGCCAATCAAACTCACCGAGGTTCAGTAATACCTAGACCCGCTTCAACAGAGGAGCAGGCGGAGGCGGAGGACATCAAGACTTGAGATAGGTCTCTTGAGAAAAGACATCCATAGATGGTCTTCCGGTGGTGAGCCAATACCGTCGGTCACCCGCCGGCATATCTTTTCTCACAGGGGGTATGTTGACGCATAAAGGTTTGAGGTGATAAGTCCTTCGAGTTGTGACGTTGTTATATCATCTAGAAGTACACACAGATCATTGCTAGCATACAGTATCAAGATGACATCGATAACCTCACGAGAAGTCAACGATAAGGTCGCCGGTGCAGTGTAAGTTATTTCCTTCCTGTTCTACCCCCACTGATCCCCTTCAGAGCAATCTACAACCCAAATGGAGCTGCTGCCATCATTGCTTTCCTTTGTTTCGGTGCTGTAGACGTATGGTTATGGTTTCGTAAGTAGGACTTCATAGAAAGACCGACCTCACTGATGATACAGGGTATTACCGTACCAAGCCCCGAGCTAAATATATGAGGTTGACAACCGTCGGAACATTCTTCATGTGTATTGGTTTCATCTGTCGATTCAGTCGTAGAAACGGTATCAACGCTTGGTCCTGGTTATTTGAGACTCTGGTAAGTTCCCATCTTAATATATCCCGGCTAAACCCAACTTCCAGTGTATCCTCCTCTCCCCATGTCTCTTCCTCGCTCAGAACTATGTCCTCCTACCAAAACTTGGGGATCATGTCAATCGAATGGATCTCCTCCTGACCGGTCGACGATTCACCGTTTGGTTCTTTGTCATGGCGGATATCTTGACTATTCTCGCGCAACTCAGTGGAACCGCTCTGACCATCACGTTTGGCAAGCTCGTTTCGATTGGTGTCAAGGTGAGTGATATTTGAGGGATAAGGCCGATACTTATCTTCAGCTCGTCACGGCTGGTCTTGCAGTCCAGCTCGCATGTTTCGCATTCTTCTTGTCGATCTTCATCTATTTTGGGGCTAAGTCGTGAGTACTCGGTCGGGGTTATTGTGATCAATACTGATGGATAGTCGCGCCGAAGGTGCTCTAGGAAGAGAGGGATTTTCATTCCGACCAGGTTACTTGTCATCCATTACACTATACATGGTTTTGGCAACCTCTTGCACGCTCTTGACAGTGAGTCGGGTCGTATACCTTCTTGGTCACCACTGACTGACACCGCAGATCCGTTCGATCTATCGAGTTGCAGAATACGCCGCAGGGTAGGTCAAGTTCTCCTTTGGCTGGGGGTGCCCGATCTCTGACTCGAGTTTAGAGCTGCAAGCGCATTGGGTCAAAGCGAAGTAGCATTTTACCTGCTCGATGCCATTCCGATCTTCCTCAATGTGTGCCTATTCTCGGTATATTGGCCGCCTGTGGTGTTCGATTATGAAGTCACGGACAGCATGGAGGATATGCATATGCGTAGACGGAGTATGACCGGAAAATAGATCATTTATTTTGTCATGATAATGTATAACATGCTTGTTGACCTTGATCGAGGTATAAGGGATGGATTCTTTTACATTGGATCGAGTTCCGCCAAAAAATCTGGCCAGGTGTTCGGTGGGAAATTCCAGAAACAGTCGAGATACGAAGGTAGTCCGAAATCAGGATACTGCTTGAACCCGGTGGTATCCTCCTTTTCGTTCCAATCATGTATTTTCCTCCAACTCGCATGTGGTTTCATCCCATCTAATTGCTGTATGATCTCTTCCACATGTCCATGGGAGGCGAGCAGTTTACTCCGGTAAAGACCGAGGTCTGAGGTTGTATAGCTTGAAGGGGGTTTAGGCGAGATTGTCGGATCTGCTTTCCTGTCTTCCTCCAATTTCAGGACTTGACCGAGCGTCGTATGTGCGAATACATGGATAATGATTCCAAAGGAAGGTTGAAGAGAGAGATCGATAGAGATACTGTTCATCCATGTCATGAGAGATTGACAACCACCATGGAAAGCTGCTGCAAAGTGCATGATCGGCGTGAAACGGATATCAAAGGTGATGGGTGAAGGGAGATTTCGGGAGAGAATCGATGAGAGCATCCATGGTATGATCACCTCGCTCAGGCAAACTAGAAGTACGAGTCCTGACAGATATGAGCTGGGTTTGGGTGTGATGACGACGACTCCGGCTGCTTACCTTGAGATCGTGTAGCATCCGCCTCATGCCACTGCGTGATACTTTGTTTCCATGACTCATAAGAATCTTTGATCGCTTGGACCCCATCCTCTTCGCGTCCTGGCATGGCTCGAGTCGCTTGGATAGCGGTGGATATTGGAGGGATGAGATCTAGAATCTTGGACTCTTCATGGAGGTATGACAGCGCTTGATATTGAATATCGCTTCCGGGGTCTGAGATTGTGGATGGACGTAAGGAGTGGAAAGATGGCGACCCAGAATGGTGTACCGTCAAATAAGGGGAGGAGAAGATATCATTCCTGCAGTGATCAGTGACAGATCAAGATTACTCGTTTAGCTCACCATATACACCGATGCAGTACGAGATACCACTGAGATGTTAGACCGTGCTCAGGGGGAAAAGAGCAACTCACCGTGATGACCCTTGATATACCATATCGATCGTATTCCAAATCCAGGACAGATCTCCAACTTTCATCCAAACCCATGCGTATAGCCATCCTATAAGCGATATCTGCCGCTCCAAAACAATCAAAAGCTCTTGATATTCTCTTCATACAATTATTCGGAGGAGAGTGGGATAGTATGACCAATGCGTGAACAAGGTCTATATCCGGATCAGAAGAATGAATTAGACCTAGACTCATGTAAAGGAAACGATTGAGACGGTTGAATGATTCGGGATGAGGTGGAACTTGATTGATAGTCGAACTGGATGATATGTAGAGGATAACTGTACGTAAAAATGGATGAGAACGGGTGATATCAGGTGGTAAGACAGCATGAATAGGGTGACCTATCATGAACTTTGAGGAGAAACTAGACATATCAGTGATAACACCCTTACACCCAGAGACATACCTCTCATAACACTCCTCCATCTCGAGTTTGGTCAACAGACCATTCTGTACGGGATCAGGAAAGGTCACATCGTCATGTAATCCGATAATGGTAGGTACGATGATGGAAATCCCTCCTGGTCTTGCTAATATCGCTTGAACAGAACTCGGTTGTTTACTTGATGTCGAAGTGAAAAGCTTCCCTCTTGATATATCCTCTTGTATCTGAGGAGTAGCAAGTCGAGAAGGTCCTGCGATACTAGTATAATCTGCTTGAACATCCGGATCATCATGAATGGAATGATCGTAATCTTTCAGTGAACAAACTGTCCCAAGGACTCGACACCTTCGACATCCATCATCCGTGACTAATTCACAACGAGATTTCCGTTTGTGACATGCATCACAGGCCAAGGATGCTTTGACTCGTTTCCGCTTGCGTGATGTGGTTTCAATCGTGGAGGCAACTGGGGATGTGGACATCAAGGGTGAATGAATGGAAGAATGAATGAAAGATAAGAAGTGATGGTGAATGTTCAAGTCGAAGATTGTTTATTCAACCTCCAAACAGGACACCCAGTCGATCATCGTGCTCCGAGCTGGTAGATACAGCAGTGCAAGTGACTTGTGTACCGGTAACAACAACTTGGAATCTGATTATATGCATATCATCCAAAGAACTCTCTACCAATAACCTATCTATCACCTTAATCCTTTGAGATGGGGCTTTCCGTAGGACTGCCTGCTTTTCTTTCCCTCTGATAGGGTTGAGCACCATTCTCAAGGTCATAATGAGGTTGTTGAGGATCAGAATCTGGATTGGTAAAGTGAATACCCATCATGATCCTCAATCCATCCCTCTCCTTTTGTCGAAGTTCAGCAGCAGCATTACCCGTTGCGACTGTCATTCTCCTTCCTTCTAATCGACGATCAATCTCTTCAGGTGTGAATTCCCAGAATCGTTTATTACCGCTCAACAATTTTCTCATCCATGGTGGGAGAAGAGCCATGAATCGAGATCCACCATGAGTGTTTTGTTGTTTGACCATGGCAGTGACATCGTATGGGTCTTTGAGATCGTGCCATCCGGGTGGTAGGAGACGTGGGGATACCTTGCCGAGGATGTTGGGAATGTTGTGAAGAAGGATGAACACGATCATACCAGGGATGATACCATATGCAATGTTGTCTACAATGTTAGCACTGTCTTGTACTTAAAAGAAACCAAACCACTCACAAGTGAAAGGGATCGCAGCGATCACGATGAAAGCAGGTAGGGAATCACCCAAGTAATCCCAATTGATCTTTGCCGCATTCTCCATCATAAAAGCACCGACAATGACCAAGACTGAACCAGTAGCCCAAGAAGGGATATTACTGAGTAGAGGGGAGAAGAAGATGGAGATGAAGAACCAGAAACTAGTCGCGATAGCGGTCAAACCAGTCTTTCCACCTTCTCCAATACCACTGGCAGATTCAACGAATGGGGTACAAGGTGAAGTACCAAAGAATAAACCTGATGCAGAGATACAAGTGGAATCAACGAGGAAGGCCACTGAACTGCCTTCGAAATCACCATCTCGCATGTCGAAAAGGCCAGCTTGTTTGGACATGGCGACTAGGGTACCGGTGGTATCGAGAAGATCGACATAGAGGAATGAGATCTAGACCGTAAGCTAGGTTCGGATACATATAGTCGGTCACTTACGATAGCGACCCAAACTCGACCGTTGGAATAAGCACTCCAATCCACATTCTTCGGTCCTAATAGCTTGAACCCTCTGGCAGAAACGACATTTTTGAAAAAGTCAAAGTTGGAATCACCGATCGTGGTGTGGGGGAATGTGGTAACCGATGTAGGTCGTGGCCATGAGATGATAGCAACGAGGAGGAGTGGCCAAAGAAGAGCACCTAAGGGTTTAGTTGGATATCGATCAAAGAGAATCCCAGGATGACTCACCCTTGACTCGGTAGAGGAGAAGGAAAGCGGTAACGACACCTCCAACGAAAACACCCAACCATACTCTTGGATCCTGCAGGACATGACTGTCACAGAAACCAGTATCGGCATTAATGTATTGTGCTGGACATCCAGCCAATTGAACAGGTGTAGAAGTTCCTCCAGAGATGATATTCAAACCACTTGAACTGAAACCAATAATAGTCAAGAATAAACCAATACCACAACCGATAGCAGCGGTGATTGATCGAGGGATAAGTCGAGCTAACCATTGTCGTAAACCAAAGATGGTCAAAGCGAAGAAGATGATACCCTCGAGGAAAACAGCAGCGAGAGCTTCACCATAAGTGATTGGACCCGTACCGTTGAAACCGACTTGACTATAAGCGAAGAAAGCGTTGACACCAAGACCTGGAGCGAGACCGAGGGGTAAATTGGCGAGTAAACCCATGAGGAAAGTAGCGATGAGGGAGATTGCAGAAGTAGCAGTGACATAGTCTCGTCGAAGTTCATTCTTACACAAACTATAGTCGACGTTGGTTGCACAAACAGGATCGTCGGCTGTTCCGTTACAAACACATGGTCCACCAGTGTCTGATAGGATAGATGCGTTGACACTGATAATCTAGGGAATGTATTAGCGTCTTATCTATCTCATCATATACTCGTGTGACTCACGTATAACATGGCAGCAGCAGTAACTGTACCAGCTCTCATTTCCGTCAAGAATCTCGACCCAGGTCGTTCTAATGGATGTCCACTACCTTCTAATCTGAACCATCTCCCTACGACACTCTTGGCGACGCTATCGTTGATCGTCGTTGTCATACTAGAGAATTTACCCATGGTGAATTAACCCAAAGATCTTCAGGTACCGTTTTGACTCCAAAGGAGAGGGGTGTGTTTTGATCCAACAGTCGAATGGGATAATTTGGACTTGAACCTCTTTATATATGTCGATCAGCGACGAGATAAGAGTTGGTCACTTTTCCGAGTTGACGGATGATAAGAATCCCTTGGTAGTCGGATGGCTACACGCTCACTGGAAAAAAAAGTTTGGAGCGAATACGTCCGATAAAAATGAGATAGAGATAAGCGAGTTCGCCACTCGACATGTATCCAATAGGAATGTTGTTTGGATCTTCCCGTCCTTACCGGGGTTCATGATAGATACCTCGCTGTTCGGTACTCAATCAGGTGGGTTCTAGACTCATGGGTTAGGTCGGGTGACACAGCTCAGTCTATACATAGAACAGCGATCGGTTCTTGCTTCACGCTCGAGTTTTGCCAGCTTTCCCTCCATCCTCTTTCACTTGTTCACAATCTCTTGCATACAATTATTTGGTGAAACGATCAAGCTGTTTTACTATCTACTTTTTTTCTCCCATCTAACGCATCTAATGTTTCTTTGGGAAACTACCGTTACTTCCTCGCTCAGAATCAAGG
>JALPCA010000233.1:0-15879 GCA_026538345.1 Cryptococcus sp. GC_Crypt_4 | reverse complement strand
TCGGAGTCATGTCGAATGTCTTTGGTGCGATGTATTGTTCGACTATGACCTTGTCTTCTCCCTCCTGGGCAGGAATAATACTTGTGTCTTCATCTTCAGGCAATTCGACACTATCCCCTTTTGGTGTAGAAAAGTCTCCTTCGTCTGTCCCGGCGTTTGATATTATCGAGACTGAAGAGTCCGTTCGTTGTGGTCGAAGTCTCTCGCTGCCCTCGTTCAAGCCCGCTTCATCGATTTGTTCTTCCGTTCTAAGCGGTACAGCAGGTGAAGCGTCGTGTTTCTCTATGGTCGGGACATCCCTCTGTACTCCAGGTTGACTGATGATTCCTGCACCTTCTTCCACCTTTGTTTCCAGCTCAATCGGTTCTTCGAGTCCATCCTTCTCCTCCTTCTTCAGAGTTTCCACATCGACCGTTTCTGTCGAAGATGGGAATTCACCTTGACTCGATTCAGGTAATCTCGGACTTATTGGCGGTGTGTTTGCTGCAGATTTCGAGAACCATCCTGAACCACTACCCCCTGTCCCCTTCTCACCCGAAGATGGAGTTCTCTTGAAACCGAGTCCCCACCCACCTGATTTCTTCCTCTCCGGCAAAGGCGGACCTTCCGATTGGAGACCAACAGGAACTGTCGTATTACCTGTAGTTGAGGTACTTGCGACACTGACTCTTCTATCTCCAGGTGTATCCCCTACTGTTTTCTCTGCCATCAGGGCGTATCCATCATCACCGTGCCATACTACATGGATGATACCTGTGCGGACAAAATGCCATAGTTCGCATGCGGCTCTTAACCTCTCCAGACACCATCCAGTCTTGCAAAGAGGGTATAGTTTGGCATCTTGATTTGCTGTACTGTTAGCAGTCGCGGTAACAGGCTTGGCGATTCGGAAGACATAAACCGATGAGAAAGTCGGTGCACCAGAGGTAATCCCAGCAGAAGGTGAAGCGAGAGGGGATTGAGAAGGAGAAGTACCGACTCCTGCACCGACCCCAGGCGATGATGTTGTATTGAAGAATGGCTTGAGTGAGAACCTAGAAGGCTTTGCTGGATGAGTAGGCGGAGGACCGAAATGAGATACAGCCGGTGATTGAGGTATAGCATGGGGGAATACCGGTTTCCCACATAGAGAGCAGCCTACTTCGTGCATTGGAGTGGTAAGAGTGCTAAGTAGGGAAGTGGCTGAGATCGGTTCGATTACAAGTTCTCCCGCAATGATAGCAGGCCCGACATTCCGACGCGAAAAGTAGGTGAGTTCAGGAGCGATATCAAGTCGGGTCGTTGGATCGTGATCTTCAAGTATGGTTCTAGCAATGAACGCTTGAGTGACGAGATTGGCTATAGGAGGAGGGGGGAACATGGCTTTGGAAGTCTCCCTTAATGGTCGGAGCGATCGTAGGTGAGAGATGAATGATATGAATTCGGTGTAGGGTAGATGTGAGGCGAGATATTTCCTTTCTACCTTTGATAGCGTGCTGTCCTTGGGTGAAGTGACGACTGCTGAGGTGGGTAACGATTGTAAGTGAAGTTGCATATCCCTTACTGCCGCTTCAGCAGATGCCAGATTCTCTTCAGTCTCTTTCAATCGTGATTCAGCTTGATTCCTCGCCATCCTCTCTGCTGCCACCATCGTATTTGCCTACCCTCTATCAGCTCATTCCAACCCCCTCACTTCATTGACCGACTTACCTGATCGAACAACGACGCAGCTAGATCATCCACTTCACTTTCCACCTGTTGTCTTCTCTCTTCTGCACTACCTCTCCTCCTCTCTTCCTCTACTAGCCCAGCAGCCAATTTCTGCATTTCATCTTTGATCTGACTCCTTTCGACCAGTAATCCCGTATTCATACTTTCTTCCCATCTAGCTTTCTCCCCTTCCAAGCCTTTCGTTCTATCTTCAAGCGAGATATGACTTTGTTGGAGATTCAGATGAGTTTCTTCGAGATCTGCATGGCGAGAAATGGCTTCGACAAGTTTAGCGTTGAGTGCTTGAGATTGATCAGATAACAATGTGAGTTGAGAACGAAGGGATGATATGAGGGTAGTTGTAGGTGAGTCAGGAGCATGACGGGCTTCGATGTTGGTACTCTCGGGATCAGAAGGTCGAGTGAGATTCATAGGTGACGGAAGGAGAGTAACCGTATGCTGAGCCTACATCTGTCAACGTAGATTCGAGACAACCCCGAATGAAGTCAGGTACACACCTCTAGGGTGCTCTGCTCTGCTTCACCCATATCCTCCAGCTGTAACGAAGACTTGTCCTCCTTCTCCTCATTTGTTTCCCTGTTGACCACATGGTGGCCTTCTGTTATAGGATCTTCCGCATCGATACCAGTTGGAACGGTCGAATCCGCATTTCCCCCATGATCAGATTGCGGTCCCACCTGAGCGTACCGGTCGGGGCTTGACATAGCGATCTAATGTTATGCAGATCTACGCGTCTTGCTGATCCTGTGTGCTGGTTCTTTGATAGACGAACCAAACGTGAATATGATCAGACAATTGGAAACCAACGTGTAAATGCGATTGTCAACATGACAATATTCAGTTTACGGAATGACGCGATGGCAATAATCTAACCTGCAATCTAAATCTCAAGCAAAATACATTCTGCAGTCGTGTTAAGCTCATCTTAAGATCTTCTCGGCAACGATCGAGATAGTCTGGATGGCTCAATTGATGGTACTGGCTATATGCATACAAGTTAGAAAATAAGAACACTTGGATAGCTCATGATTATACCAAACCCCTCCTCCTCCTTCCACCCCAGTTCCCCGAAATAACCTCCTCCTCTTCTCCCTTTCTTTTCCCTTTGCTTCCCTTTTTACTTTCCAATCCCATTGCATATCTTCTTTCTCTCTCATCATCATCGAGATCGGCGCCTACTTGGCCATCGGTGAATCCTGGTGGGTTGACGTTATATGCTGGACCTCCAAATCGCCGTCTACAAAGTGAAGATCCGTGTTCAAGGTATTCAGCTCGAGTAACCGGGTATGTGTCGAGGTATATCTCTGATGAAGTCAAAGCCTGAGCTGCATGATATGGTAGATTGGCTGGACTGGGAAGGGCATTAGCAAGTTTAGCTGATAATAGCTGTACTCACTCGAAGGCTTCAAAGATACCAATCTCATGATCGACGGGACACAAGCTTCGGAGATCTCTTTCCCTAAAACCAGTCAGTGACCGTTCAGTCAGAAATTTGGGGCCTCACAATCTCTCTCCCAGACCTTCTATACTCCCAAGTCCTCCTGTAATTCCTATATTTGCCCAAAACATCCCTCTCACTTCCTCTGGCATAGCTTCAATAACATTCGCTATGGTTTCAGGCAATCCTGTCTGTTTCAGACCTGGAGCAGTCAGCTTGTCCTATGACCATATGTCTCATTTAGCACACCTATATCTGACGGATTGAAGAGCAATTCTGATCCTGCAAACCGCTCGTTCCCCATCCACAGAACCTGTTCCTCCTCTCCGTCCTGAGTGGTAGTTTTCTTTGTAGCTTCCTCCTTTGAACGAGGTTCTGCGTTTGGTCCCGATCTGATATATCCAGTTCTTGAAGTGGAGTTGGCCGAGAAATCAGGCAAGACGTATTCTTGTACTATAGCGTTTTGCCGTGGATTCATTCTAACAAAAATCAGCCGATGAGATGGGTGAAATGCAATTAAACTCACTTCACTCTCTCAATATCGCCTTTCCAGTCAATTGAAATGTAGCCACATGTCTCTCTCACAGCATTCACGACATGTGTTTGGTCAATCATGTTCCACTGTCGAAACGATATTAAATGCTTCAGGTGGTTCGTTAAGAGCTTTCCTCCTACATCGATCCTGTAGAGAGTCGGCTGCAGAAGCTTAGTCCAAGGCTAAACTTACCTCTTGACATGTTCCCATATCACTTGTCCCTCTCGCATGGGAACGATATGCGAGTATGAATACCCTATATCGATCACAACTATACATTCTGGAGGTGGTTCATCGTCACCATATAGCCCTCCGTATGGTATTAGGGCAGCAGCTACGACGTAAGCCGGGACCTGCACCTGTCGACTCACGAGGACATCTAAAGTAGCTGGAGAACTCCCATTCTTCAAATACCATCTGATCATATGTCTCTGCGATATTGGGCAGATTATAATACGGCTCGGTGAGCAATAAGGACGTTTCGCTTGGATTGACCTCTTCTGTCAGTCAAAGCACTCGGTACAGCTGTACAAGACTTACATTCATGACGGACGACGAAAACAGTCGGTCCCATATTGTCTTTTCCGCATCCCAATTGACTAGCATTCCCTGGCCAGTCAGCCGTGCATGAACTCGTTGGTCTTGATATCCTTACCCGCTCAAAAGGTCTTCGGTATGCTAGACCAGACAGATCTCGACAGTTCTCGATCTCATCGCCAACAAAGACTTTCTTTTCTGTCTTAGACCTAACGATGGAGTTTGGGAAGACTCTACGATTCGGTCAGTTTGACTTTGGTCACTGCTTGCAACTTACCTTGGCTCCCAATCTACTCCTGCGACACCTGCTTTAATATTGTATGCGCCATTGTCAAGGATGAGGACGGGCGATGAATTCATTGCGTATAGTTGAGCCTATGCTATATACTTGGTGGCATTTTGTCTATCGAATTCAGCTCGTCGTAGATTGTCAAGAGGTAACCTGAGTACTTTTGAGTCACAACATCCGATTCCGTCGGAAACAGACTGGTTAACCTAGATAATAAAACTTAAATCGTCCCCCTCCCGTTTAGTATGTTACCGCCTAATTTCCCTGAAAACGCCCCTCGTTTGACAACATTTTCGAATCTGCCAGCTGCCCCAACCCGAAACCCCACCAACGCGACGAGCAGCGCATACTCCCACCCAATATATTATCATCTTTGATCTTTTCTCTCTTCTTCTTTAGCTTTCGAGCTTTATTCTATACTTCCCACCTTTGCTCACCCAAATTCAATCCCCTTGTATTCTAAACTTCTCCAGCTTCATATAATTCAACTGTGAGTGGAATTGACCATACCTCAGCTACCGACTCTTCCGGCCGAATCTCCGATATCTGATTGGTAGTAGTAATTTACTGATCCTCTCAGTCTGACGACTAGACACATACACACTCACAAAACTATTCACCATGTCCACCAAAGGTGAGTTGACTGCTCAAAATCCGCCACATGACTTCTTGTTTCACCTCATCTACCAGTCCATTTCACAATGGCACGGATCGCTTGAACTTTTTGAAGCAGATGAATGACCTGGAATCGTACTGACTGAAACAGCTATCAGAGAGTACGATGCTAAGCAGCTCGTTTCCTACTGGCTCAACAGATCCCCAACCCCAATTTCAACCGTTACCTCTACATCACTCGCACCAGTCCAGGTTGCCCAAGTTGAGTGGTGAGTGACTTTCTCCGCCTCTTGGCCCTGTAACTGACGACAACCAGGGACCCAGTCACAAAACAACTTACACCACCAATCCGACCAGGGGCCGGTCTCCCAGATTGGGTTTTCACCGAAAAGCTCGTCGGTAAGCCAGATCAGTTGATCAAGCGACGAGGAAAGGCTGGTCTTCTTTGCCTCAACAAGGGTTGGGAGGAGACAGGTGCTTGGATTCAGGAGCGAGCTGGTAAACCAGTTACCATCGAGAAGACCACTGGTACTCTCAACACCTTTATCATTGAGCCATTCTGTCCACACCCAGCTGAGACCGAGTACTACGTCTGTATCAACTCTGCTCGAGAAGGTGACTGGATTCTCTTCACCCAGTGAGTAGAACGGTTGAGCTCTTGTGGTATCGTACTGACAATCGCAGCGAGGGTGGTGTTGAAGTTGGAGATGTCGATGCCAAGGCTCTCAAGCTCCTTGTCCCCGTCAACGCCGAAGTAAGACTCAAGTCTTGTAGGTCGTTGAAGCAAGCTGACCCACCAGTTCCCTTCCCGAGACACCCTCATTTCAACCCTTCTTGCTCACGTCCCAGAGTCCAAGAAAGACACCCTCGCTGACTACCTGATTCGACTTTACGGTGTCTACGTCGACCTCCACTTCGCCTACCTCGAGATTAACCCTCTTGTCTGCCTCGACAACGGAGAAATCTTCTACCTTGATATGGCGGCCAAACTTGACCAAACCGCCGATTTCCTCTGCGGACCCAAGTGGGCACTCGCACGAGACACTACTCTCCCCTCTTCGAACGGATCTGCGGCCATCAAGGCCGACCGGGGACCACCAATGGTTTGGCCCGCTCCTTTCGGTCGAGATTTGACCAAGGAAGAGGCTTACATCCAGAAGCTCGATGCTTCTACAGGAGCTTCGCTCAAGCTTACCGTTCTCAACCAGAACGGTCGAGTTTGGACCATGGTTGCTGGTGGTGGTGCTTCAGTTGTCTACTCCGATGCTATCGCTGCTGCTGGTTACGCTCATGAGCTTGCCAACTACGGAGAATACTCTGGTGCCCCAACTGAGGGTCAGACCTACGAATACGCCAAGACCATCAGTGAGTCAATTTGATTGGGAATGAGATCCTCGCTGATGAAAATAGTCGACTTGATCGTCCGTGGTGAGCCTGTTGAGGGTGGAAAAGTCCTCATCATTGGAGGTGGTGAGTTGCAGTAGTCTAGAGTGACAGATTATTGGCTGATCATCCAGGTGCCGCCAACTTCTCTGATGTCGCTGCCACTTTCAAGGGTATTATCCGAGCTTTGAAGCAATACAAGGATGGTCTCAAGAGACACAACGTCAGCATCTGGGTCCGACGAGCTGGTCCAAACTATCAGGAGGGTCTCAAGGCCATGAGACTTTGTGGTGAATCTATCGGTGTCCCCATGAAGGTCTACGGCCCCGAGTCACCCATCACTGCCATTGTTCCAATGGCTCTTGGCATCACAAAGGCTGCGTCCACCGGAGCCACCGGAGCTAACACTCCAACTAACGGCGGCTCTGACGGTAGTGTCCCCAACGGAACCGGTTCCCATACCTCCCAGGGCCCAGTCGGTACCATCAAGGCTGACGGTAGCCGAGATCAACCCAATGACCACATTGTCCGATTCGAGGCTGGTTCGCAAAGCTCTCGACCTTGGTTTAGACCTTTCGACGAGCAAACTCGATCATTCGTTTTCGGTCTCCAACCACGAGCTATCCAAGGTATGCTCGACTTCGACTTCTCGTGTGGCCGAAAAACTCCTTCCGTTGCTGCCATGATTTACCCCTTCGGCGGTCATCACATCCAGAAATTCTACTGGGGTACCAAGGAGACTCTTCTACCAGTTTACACCTCCGTTGGTGAGGCTATCAAGAAGCACGAAGATGTCGATGTCGTAGTCAACTTCTCTTCTTCCCGATCTGTCTACGCCTCTACTCTCGACATTCTCGAGTACCCCCAGATCAAATCTATCGGTATCATTGCCGAGGGTGTACCAGAGCGACATGCCCGAGAACTTCTTCACCTTGCTCAAGCCAAGAAGGTTATCATCATTGGTCCCGCTACCGTTGGTGGAATCAAACCAGGATGTTTCCGAATTGGTAACACTGGTGGTATGATGGACAACTTGATCGCCTGTAAACTTTACCGACCAGGATCCGTCGGTTACGTTTCCAAGTCCGGTGGTATGTCCAACGAGCTCAACAACATTCTTTCATACACCACCAACGGTGTTTACGAGGGTGTTGCTATTGGTGGTGATCGATACCCCGGTACCTCATTCATCGACCATCTTCTTCGATACGAGGCCGACCCAGGATGCAAGATGCTTCTTCTCCTCGGTGAGGTCGGAGGAACAGAAGAGTACCGAGTTATCGAAGCCGTCAAGCAAGGTGTCATCAAGAAGCCAATTGTCGCTTGGGCTATCGGTACTTGTGCCAAGATGTTCACCTCCGAGGTCCAGTTCGGTCACGCTGGTTCCATGGCCAACTCTGACATGGAGACTGCCGATGCCAAAAACAAGGCTATGAAGGCTGCTGGATTCATTGTTCCCGACACTTTCGAGGATCTCCCAGATGTCCTCAAGTCCACCTACGAGAAGCTCGTTTCTGAGGGTACCATCGTTCCCCAGGCCGAGGTCGAACCACCAGCTATTCCCATGGACTACCAATGGGCTTCTAAGCTCGGTCTTATCCGAAAACCCGCTGCTTTCATCTCCACCATCTCTGATGAGCGAGGTCAAGAGCTCATGTACGCTGGTATGCGAATCTCCGACGTCTTCAAGGAGGAGCTCGGTATCGGAGGAGTTATCTCCCTTCTTTGGTTCAAGCGAAGACTCCCTCCTTTCGCTTGTAAATTCATCGAGATGGTTCTTCAGCTTACTGCCGATCACGGACCGGCTGTCTCTGGTGCCATGAACACCATCATCACTGCTCGAGCCGGTAAAGACCTTATCTCATCCCTTGTCGCTGGTCTATTGACCATTGGTGATCGATTCGGTGGTGCTCTTGACGGTGCCGCAGCCGAGTTCTCTCGAGGTCTTCAATCTGGTATGACCCCACGAGAATTCGTCGACTCCATGCGTAAGGCCAACAGACTTATCCCTGGTATCGGTCACAAGATCAAGTCCAAGACCAACCCGGATCTCCGAGTCAACCTTGTTGTCGACTACGTCAAGCAAAACTTCCCACAACACAAGACCCTTGACTACGCTCTTGCCGTCGAGGACGTTACCACCCAGAAGTCTGGTACTCTTATCCTGAACGTCGACGGTGCTATTGCCGCTTCTTTCTGTGATCTTCTATCTGGTTCCGGTGCATTCACTGAAGAGGAGTCTGCCGAGTACCTCAAGAACGGTGCTCTTAACGGTCTTTTCGTTCTGGGTCGATCGATCGGTTTCATCGGTCACTACCTCGACCAAAAGGGACTCAAACAACCTCTTTACCGACACCCAGCAGACGATATCCACATCAACATGCAAGAGCGAGTTGTCTTCCAACCCGCTGCTTAAGTGGAGGAGGCTAAGTACACGGAAGGGTGGACATAGAAGGAACCGAATATCGGGACATTGTATATAGATAGTAATGATAGATTCAGAGGGCGAGATCATCGGGATGGCCGATAGATCAGGTTTTGCATTTGGTAGGCTTATAGATTACGGGATGCCACCATCATGATATACGATTCATTCTCTGTACAGTGAAAGGTGTTTGAAAGAACGAATGTCGCGCAGAGTGCCACATTGGAATGAAACGACGGGATCAATTCTTGCGGTAGTGACGTCTGATGCCAACGCGACGAAACCGAATCCGGCACTCAAGCTCATTCCAGCTATTAATCTCTTTCATATCCCGAGGGACAAGGAGTCATAGTGATCGTGAGTGAACTTACAGACATGACCAGTTGTATGAACATGGGCTAATAACTCCACAGGCAGACCTTTTCCGTAACTCTTCACTTCTTATTCATCAAACAAGATGTCTGCTCAACAGCGTATACATTTGAACCCCAATGCTCCTCGAGCGCCAATGATGAACCAGGGGTATACTCCTGAACCATCTTCGTATCGACCAAACACTATGGGCAACAACTATGGAAGCTCAGGCTCCGACAATGGATTGTTGAGCCAAGTTCAAGCTTACAGTAGCAAAGTCGAAGATGTCATTGAGGCTTATACCCAGGTAAGCTTACTGCTCCGTACGGATCGCATGAATGGAGAAGCTGATGATCTAGCCTATCCGACCTTACGTCCCTGCTATGGCTAGATTCCTCATTGTTGTGACTTTCCTTGAGGGTGAGCTGGGCTGGTTAAATGTTTGTCTAGTGAGGTTAATAATCGATAGACGCTCTTCGAATCCTTACTCAATGGGGTGATCAATTGTGGTACCTCCAGAAGTAAGCTAGCTCTAGGAAGCAAGAATCAGTTACTGACATCTCAGACACCGACACTTCCCATGGGGTATCTCTCACATCTTCCTCCTGGTCAACGTCGTTGTGAGTACATTTTTCACCGCGTACTCGAATATACCATTGACACTGGTTTTCAGACAATGCTGGCCTGCTCTACCGGTGTCATTGCCAAGCGATACCCCGACTACTCTGTCTTCGGTCTACTCGGTGTAGTCATCGCTCAAGGTATCGGATATGGTCTTCTTTTCGACCTTTCTTTCTTCCTCCGAAACCTTAGTGTTGTCGGTGGTCTCCTTATGGTCCTTTCCGATTCCTTGCAGAACAAGAAGAAACTTTTCGCTGGTCTACCATCTCTCAGCGAGACTGACAGGAGGAAGTAGTGAGTACAGTCTCTTACACAGGTAGAGAAGGTTACTAACCCTACTAGCTTTCAACTCGCTGGTCGAATTCTCCTCATCTTCCTTTTTATCGGTTTTATTTTCCAGGGAGAATGGTCTTTCGCTAGAGTGCTCGTCTCCATTGTCGGTTTGGGAGCTTGTATCATGGTTGCTGTTGGATTCAAAGCCAAGTGGAGCGCTAGTTTCCTGGTCACTCTTTTGAGTGTATTCAACGTCTTCATCAACAATTGGTGGGTTCCCTTCGAGTAGTGCAAGCAACATAAAGTTGACCATGTCAGGTGGAGTGTACACAAGGCTCACCCCCAGCGAGATTTCCTCAAATACGACTTGTGAGTTAACTTCAATTGTTCATGACGTGACTAAGCTGACTCTACATAGCTTTCAAACTCTCTGTGAGCCACTCTAGAGAAGAGTCAGAGATTCAGCTAACGCCCTACAGCTATTGTCGGTGGTCTTTTACTGCTCGTCAATATCGGTCCAGGTGGAATCTCCGTCGACGAGAAGAAGAAGGTGAATAATCAAGCTACGTTCATTTGACCGAAGCTAATGGATTGCAGGTCTACTAAATTGATAATTCCGTGGAATCTCGAAGATACCCATGCTGGTGGCACCTCGCTCATCGTCTCATTCTGCGTCATGCATGATGATCTCAAATCATACATTATTATCAATGAATCTCGAATATACACAGTGAAGCAATTTACAACTCAATATACAAGATACCGAAAAGATGTGCTATCCCCTTACTCAATGTCCATCGCGTCGAATGCGTCCATATCCATATCCAGTTCATTTCCGTGAGATGTCGGTACGGCGAGCCCATATGCTTCTTCAATCCTCCTCGCAACCTCTGCTTCTTCCATTTCCCTTTCTGCTTCTTCCTCCTCTGCAGCCTGTCTTTCCCATTCTTCTTCCTCGTCTGTCGCCCTGTATACGCCATGGGAGGCGTGCGACCCTTGAAAAGGGCGTATCGGTGGTATCGACATATCGCTGCGCTCTTCCTCCATCCTCATTGCAAGCTCTCTTTCTTCGTGTTCAAGCTGCTCTAATTCTTCCTCCCAGAATTCAGGTAACATTGGATCTGAACCTCCAGTCTCTGCTTCATAAGAGACTAACCTAGCATGATTTGCTTTTCGTCTTTGCAATACGATCAGTTTTCTAAAGATCTATAGATCATTAGTTTCTGCTGATCCGGTGAAACAAACATAAAGCTCACCTCCTCATCATCTTCTTGAGCTTGTCTATCTGCTTCATCCTCATCCATGACTTCATCCGATCGATGATCTATACTTCTTCTCCTATTCAAATCCTCTTCTCGAGCTTGCTTCCTCCTCTCTCTGTCTTTTACTCTTCTCACAAAGCGCTCTTTCCACATAGCACTTTCGACCGGGGTAGTCGCTTCCGTGAAGAAATCGCCTAGGTTTTGAGGGTTTGTATTAGGTACATTGATTGAGCGTTTAGTGGAAGGACGCGGATATCGGAGTGGAGTAGCCGTATAGTTCGAACGATGACGGAGGGACGGAGAACCCAGCGAGAGGTGTGGAGAGGGGAAAGAGAGGTGATGAGGGGTAGGTGAAGTGACGGGCGATGAGGAAGAAGGAAGGGTATTTGGGTTGAGAGGCGATGATGGTCGACCTAGCATATTTGGAGAACTCGCCCAGAGTGTTGCTGTTGTCGTCATAGCATTGATTCTCGCTCACGAGATGGTAGCAAAAGTGTGCACTGAGTTATAGACAAAACTATCCATATAAGTTAATAGTTCATCATCGTCTCGGAAGTCAACGCGGTGTCAACTATATCACGTGATATGAACATGAGATGATTCACGCGATCAGAAGTTGACTGGACGCGTCTTATTTCCATTCCAACAGACTTTGACATCATCCTCCGACTTTGATCATTCTACTCGTTTCGACTGTAAAGCCTCCAGTGGCTGACTGAAGATGCCGAGTCAAGTGGAGAGTCAGATGCAAAAGTTGGAATTTGGAGAAAAGTTGATACAATCGGGTAAAAGGGAGAATACCGATGCCCTCCTGAAGAGGTTAAAGGTGAGTGTGCTTTCCGCTTCCGCTTTTACAAGTAATGCTCAGACGGAATTCCACCAAGCGCATTGTGACGACTAGTCTACCGTCTCGACCAGGTGCTAACGATATCTAGACCCTACACCAGAAGCTTTCCGTACTCGAGCAGGATTTGACGGAAACCAAGAGTCTAGGACCGGTCAGGAAACCTTTGATTGATCCCATTATTCTGCATCACAAAGAGTGCGCTCCCTCCAGCAAGATGAAAGGCTACAGCTGACATATCCGAAAGTCGTGGTGTTAAAGCATACGCTGCATGCTGCCTTGCTGATCTACTCCGGCTGTATGCCCCTGACGCACCGTATACAGGCGAAGAATTACGGGTCAGTACCTTCCTTCCTCTCAGTTCCTGTTCGCAGCAACGAGTGTACTGATATCGTTCAGGACATCTTTCAATTCTTTTCAGCTCAACTCCTACTCCATCTTCGTCCTTCTCAATCACAAGTCCGACCGCTTCAACCTTCTCGATCAAAAACCAATGAAGCTAGTCAAACGCAATCCCAAACCCAAGGGGCGTCGTCCCAAAGGGTCACAGATATCCCGTATTACACAGAATACTGCTATTTACTGGAAAGTCTGGCGACAATCAAGAGTGTGGTCTTGGTCTGTGATGTTCCAGGAGGAGATGATCTCATCACGGGGCTGTTTGAGGGATTTACCCAAATAGTCAGGTGAGCTGGATGAGATGAGTATATGGCCTTCACTGATAGATCACAGGACCGACATGAGCAAGAACACTATAAGGCATTTAATGAACATCCTAGTGGCAGTAGTGGAGGAGTCATCGTCGATACCTTCTGGTGTGATGGACTGTATTATTGAGCAGTTCCAAACAAACGCCGGGGTAAGTACAATGGAATCTCCCCCAACATGTGCTTATCCCAAATAGAAAACCGAGACACCTTCCTTCCAGCTCATAGTAGATGTTTGTAATCGAGCAGCAGATCGTCTGCAGAGACCAATCTTCGCCGTAAGTGACGTTAAAATCTATCTTCTCGAGCTCTCGCTAATATTTATAACAGCATTTCTCAGAGATTCAGCTTTCTCACGGAAGGAACCCAAATCAAGACGATTTGAAGGTCTTGAAAGAATCGCACAAACTCATCCTGGCTATCTGGCAACATGCTCCAGGTCTACTGCTCAACGTCATACCTCTACTGGAGGAGAATCTTCGAGCAGCCGATGAAGTCGATTTGCGAAGTCTTACCACTCGAACTCTCGGTATCATGTTCGGATCCAGACCTCGAGTCGGTTCTACAGTCGCAGATCTCGCTAAGGCATATCCTGCGACATGGCGAGCTTGGATGGGAAGAAAGCTGGATAAAGCTGTTCAAGTCAGATTGACTTGGGCCGAGTCCTCTTTGGAAGTCTTGAACAGTTCACCTGATCAGCGTAAGGAGCTAGAAAGTGGGTTGTTGTGCCCCTCTGTCTCCTCGATCATGCTGATGTACGTAGGTGAACTGGTGGAACGGATCTTAGACCCTAATGAGCATGTTCGAGCTGCAATCTGTAAAGCATTCGGTCTACTGGAGTACGAAACAGTTCTGCATCACATCAGTCTTCAGACTCTGCAGGCGGTCGGTGCGAGAATGAGCGACAAGAAGGTATGTCGCTTATTAGGGAATGTGGCGTTGAAACTCACGGTAGTAGCATATCGTTCGAGCAGAGGCTACTGCCACTCTGTCGAAAATGTGGACAGCTGCTTACACCGAGATGTAAGTCTTTCCGCTCTTCTCCATAAATCGCTCCGCTGATATCTTACAAGCGAGCTCAATGAGAAAGAAGCTATCAGCCACTTCGCGTGGATCCCAGAAGCGATGCTACATGCTCTCAACAAGAAAGATGCTCCTCAGGAACTCAGGTAGGTAGTCTTTCTTGACATACTGATGTTGATGACTGCAGGTTGCAAGTCACTTCGGTTTTCAAGAACCAGATCCTTCCGCTCCCGTCCAAATCTGATGAAGAGCAACCTTGGGTGGAGAGATTGATGTTGGTCGCATCGCACATAGATGACTCGGCTTTCATGGCTCTGAGGAGATTGACAGGTTTGATCGGCTTCGCGAGGTATGTCGAATCGTCTCTCAGCGGTGAAACGTGCCGTACTGACAAGTATCAGGGGAGCGTCGCCATACCGCTCGTTCATCACGTTCTGCGAGGCTAACAATGTTCGTGAAGGCGAACGGCTTTATGATTTATGCTGATAATCTCAGGGTGGAATCATAGAAAAGGATGAACATATGGTCAAAAGCAGACTGGCATACATCATTAACGCCATGGCTGGTGAGCGTTCAAACTGCTGTGAAGGGAGCGAACTGATCAGTATCTGCAGCAAGAGACTTTGCAGACGTGGAGAAAGCCAAGAAAGATATGGAAGCTTTTGCTTCTGCCAATGAGGCAAAGCTGTATAAGCTTTTCAAGAGCTGCGCAGATCCACAATCTGACCTACGAATCCTCATCAAAGCAAAGGTACGCTGCCGTGCTGGGAGTGAATGTTGCTAAACATTGGTAGAACGAATTCCTCCGACGTATCGAGCAATCGCATACCGACTTACTAGAAACTTTCACGACGCTCATCGAACAGGCATCATTCAGTATTGTCAACACAAGCTCGATCTCTCCACTTCTCCGAACACTCCAAAGTCCACCTGCAGGTGTGCGAAGAGAGGCATCGGTCGACGCTGCTGGGAAGCTGTTATCCCTGATAGCGAAAGAGTGTGCGCCGATGTACACAAGTCATGTACCTGAACTACTCGTCCTACTCGGTCAACAGAAGAATGAGAAGTTGGTGGAAGTTGCATTACAAGCTCTTTCAGCTGTGTCGAAATATGATCCTTCCGTAGCGCCTAAGGACAAGTGAGTGATAGCTGTCACTGTAGGAGCGATTGCTGATCACTCTCATCAGGAAGTACGTCGACAAAGTCATCCAAATTGCTTTGAGCGGAACTCCTCGACAAGCCAAGTTTGCAGCTCGCTTCTTAGCTTACTGCGGTCACAACAGTGCTACAGCCGAGCTCCTCGAGGTCAGCAGTCAGCTCGTCAGGCTTAGGTTTCGCTGACAGTAGCAGGGCGTATTAGATGAAATGGCGGAGAAAGACGAGGACCGAATTCTCACGCATCTGCGTGCGCTCTCCGAACTTGCATTGTCATCTCCAGCTGTATTTGAAACGAAAGCAGACGAGATTCACCGATTAGTCATGCAAGATATCATCTACAAGAAATCGCCTTCTTCAGATGTAAGTGAGCTTCTTTTCGTTTACAGCATATACTGACCTTCTAGGACGATGCTGCTGATGAGTGGATCGAGGAGGACTCTTTGGCCGTCATGGATCGAGCCAAGATCTCTTGTCTTCGACTGTTGACACATCGAGCTCTGGGCTTTGCTAGAGCGGAGAATGCTCTACTTATCGCTGAGCCGGTTCTGAAGCTGTTACAAGACATCCTGGTGGCGGAAGGGGCGATTGGACCTGAAACACAAGAAGGGTGAGCGCTCGGCATTTCATGAGAACATTGGTACTGACGTTTCTCAGTGGTCACGCCAAAACTCAACTCCGATTACGCGCTGCTCTATGTTTGCTCAA
>JALPCA010000232.1:0-15924 GCA_026538345.1 Cryptococcus sp. GC_Crypt_4 | reverse complement strand
CAATTAAAAATTGCAAATGATGAAGAGAAGTATGATATCGCTCGTTGCTGTGATAACAAAGACCATGAATGCGACAGACGGATTTGCCAGCAGTCCTCCTGCTGGGTTTAAACGGGACGACAATCGGAGCAGTAGCCCTCTTGATTACTGTGAAGTCGATGAATGTCCATGACCGCAGAGATTACTTGAGAAGAGGATAACGGGTTCCGGTCCCATAACGCGTGTCTCAAACCGGCGTATGTTTCTTCAGGAAGCATGAGTATGATTGCACAAGCCAACATGTCATCTGGGGTGATGTTTGAGGCCGTAAGCTGAGCATGTGCCGAGCAGATTTGTTGAAGGACGGGTGATGGGTCTTCTCCTGGAGCGATTTTGGAGGTCCACATCTTTTGGAGTAACGCTCCTTTTTCTCTAGTGGTAAGCGGAGAAGTGTATCGCAACCTCAACTCAGTCCACAGTGCAAAAGCAGAGGCCTTCTTCCTATTGGTGACCGCCGTGGAAAGTTCGTTCTGAACAGCGTCTGACAACGATAACATGATGATTGCCCAAGCTATTTTGTCCTTTTGTTTTTGTTCCGTTTGCTCTGAGGTAGAAGGGGCCTCTGGATTCCCCTCGAGAGGAATAGAGTGGTCTCCATCGATGTGGGCTTCCAGGCCCTCGCGTTGCAATTTCTCAAGAGCGTGAACGGACCAGCTGTGGTAGTTGCTCCGTCCGTGGAGCATCTGAGTGAGTTGGGAGCGAATCCAAGGGGTTGATTGGTGCTTGAGCGAGCCTCTATGCAAACTTGATCAGCGATGGTAGAGTTGGAGGTTGAGAGGGCTTCTCAAAGACAGCCTGAGTTGGCAAATGGAACTCAGGTCGTAGTTGAATCGTGTTATATGTGAGGTGACGACCACTTTTGACTGGATACTACAGCTATGAGCGAAACGATTTCACAACCAAGTTGGTCAATTAGGAGGAGGCGAGGGGTCTCAAGTGGAGAATAAGGTGAGCCCGGTGTCTGGCAAGCCGACATAAGTTTCAGCGATGTATCTGGTCGTCCTGCTGGGATCCTGTCCGAAGTGTTCTAATTAACCGTTGTCCCGAGCCTACAGGATTCAGCATAAGAGTCGTTATTCACTAGGCATCCTGGCGCTGCCGAAAAAACGGAAACCCGATAAATGATGTTTGCTGAGAGGATTAGGAAACAATTGAAAATATCGAGGGGAAATGTTGGAGGCAGTGTGCGTGGCAAGCAAAGGCCTAGTCCTCGGAGTCGACTGCCCAATATACTGGAGTCTGACGTTCGCGCAACGGGACACTGATGAGGGTCTTTATCTGAGTCACAAATAAACACAGCCTCAAAGGTTGATCAAATCAAGACTAGGTGAATGTGCAACCCGAAGTTTGGCATCCAATCGCGAAATGCTTATTTGAAAGTCTGTCGTGAAGTATCGAATCAGACCGACCCGACTCATTGCGACGACAATAAGTCAATATCGATTTGAATCAAGCTGTATACATATTGAGTATGTACACGGATTGTGCTGCCTGGCATTTGGATCCTTTACTCCCCCCGACTCCTCTCGCTGTAGTATGACCCTTTCTACTGGACATCTACACTGTACAAGCTGCCTCCATTGAGCACCCCGACGGGAGATCGTCATGAGCTGTAGTCTTGTAATAGAAACTCAGACTTTTGACTGAATACGTGAGTGATCGCCTCATTGGACAGGGCTCGATACTCACTTCGCATTACTACATCTTGAGTTGGAGGTCCTTGAGTGAAGCCCCTATCGCCGTTCGTCCAGTGGTTGATCCTGAGATCTGACGGGTTCACAGACGCTTCACATGTTTAGCATTTCGCGACGACCTCATCCATAGCGAGACTCACCATATTTTGTCGGTGATCGTAACGCATCCGTGTCGAAGTGATAAACCGTCTGATCAGGCAACCAGACAATCCTGCTAACGATTAGCGGTCAAGCAGAAGGGGAGGTAAGCCCTGCGGAACTCACGTATAATTGTGGAAAGACGCTGTAGGATTCTGAGGGAAGGGTATGATGGTTTGATCAGACTGACCAGAGTTCGAGGGCTGATGCTGGTATTAGCAAATCGTCGAGGCAAGAACGGTGGGACACTTACGTCCCAGTTAGTCATCTGAATGCCTGGAGGTGTTCCGTTGTCCATAGTGTCAAAAATGGTTTGACCGAGTATTTCGATGTCTTGCTCGTCACCTCCAACTCCGTTCCATACATGGTATGTGAACTGATGCAGTTGAGCGATGGAGTAACAAACGTGAATGTACTCACGATTGACTGGCATGTTCCAGGTGTGGAATCCAGTTGAGCTTCCATAGTGAACCTTCCACCGGTCAGACCGTCATCAGCGGTGAAGAACAGTTCTGCTCCATTGATGTCACCTCCTCTCTTTTGGCCGCCTGCTACGGTGAGATGCAAAATCCCACCGCTAACTGAAAGTGACTCTAAAGAACCCACACTCATCGTACCGTCTGCATTTCGTCCACCGATTTGCTCGCCCACTACCACCTGTAGACCTAGTGCCTCTAAAGCGGAGGCAGATGTCACCTCTCCATCAGGGAGAGAAGCAAACGTGATTTCTTTGGCCAATGGAAAATAAGCGTTCTCGTACTGGGTCAGGACATAGCCGCATCGACAATCCTTTGGGATTTGATCCGTCAAAGCTTCAACGGCATCTCCTTCCGCGGGCAGCAAAGAAGGTCTCGGGCTGTGAGTGGTGGAGGACGTGAGCGAAGGTTGGGTAACATTGGATCTACAGTGAGGAACAGCGAAGGCATCGAGGGTGAGGGTCGCAATGACGAAGAAGAGAGACCACATGGCTAATATGAACAGAGTGAAGAAGAGTGAAGAAGAGTGAAGAAGAGTGAAGAAGGGAAGAGGGCAGTTGATCACAAGTGTGCGGTATATATAGACCAAATGAATACGATAAAGGAGACCAAAGACAACACGGGAAGCGATTCAAAGGGGTCCTTGCTCACCCTTTCAAACCTAGCAACATCCGGACGAGTATAGAAACTACCGTTGATTGCAATCGCAGACGGTCTCTCCTGGTTTCAACCACTGTTTCATATTCTGTAAGGAGGTGTAGATGTAGATGTAGATGTAAATGTAAATGTAGATGGGGACAACACCTCGTTTGTGGGTCGTCAAGAGTCAAACTTGTACTGTCAACAATCATTACGTCATCCCATATATTTCACGTTTCAATGTCATCCATCCCACACTTCTTTCTATTCCTCTTGCTTGTTTTCTCTTGTCACTGGATTCATTCGCATAACTTTTCAAACATGGCCTCTCCTGTCCAGCCTCAGGCTGGATCTTTAGAGGGTCTACTCCCCATCTCTTTTCCTATACCTCCGCTTGACACGCGTTGGGTACATGCCGGGGCTCAACATTTGGATCTCCTGCCAATACCCATCACTTCTGCCTCAACCGCTTACAAAGCTTTTCCTCCAGATGAATCAAGCAGGATTGAGGAGCGCTGGATGTCGATGCAGGAGCACGATCGTCGGAAAGCGATACGTGAATGGGGGACGACGGAAGGGGAAGGGGCACCCGCTATCTTGAAACCGGCCGCGAAAGTCGAAAAGCCGCCAACAAAATCATCCGAAGCTCCAGCGGGAGCTGTCAACTCATTGGAGAAAGACGAATTGCAGGATAGGTTGGAGGGTAAGAAGCCTGAGTCGGAAGACGTAATGTCTGGACAAGAGCAAGGGCATGACGACACCAGTGACGAGCCGTATAAAGCATTCATTGCGAAGACACAAAAGCAGAACGAGGATTGTGAAACCATTCTCGGGGTCCCGGTCAGCCAGGTATGTGATCATGGTAGTATTCGCTAACAAGCAGGACTCCCTGTTTGAGGTATCTTTACCTACCTTGTCCCTCCATGCGGTATTTTGGACGCATACAGGTCCCAGAGTGCCTGTTATCCGGGGAACATGGTTTGTTACCGATGAGACGAGACCATGCTCGTGGGATCTCGCAGAGGAATTGGAAAAAGCTTATCAAGAGATCCAGCCTTGGCAGGTGAGCGAAAGTCGCCCTATAATCGTTGACAATCTGGTCAGCCCTCCTACAAAGACGAATTAGCGACAGCGATCTCTGTTGGAAAAGGCGGTGAAGACAAACTGAAGTACAGCCTACCTTCCAAATTTGGACAGGGCCTAGGCATCATATTCGATGACGCAGAAGTCGGTCGTTTGATAACGTGAGTTGTCCTACAACGCTTTAGCTGAATATGAAGATCGGGAGCTATGACTTACATCTCGCGTACCTTCTGGTCCACTTTGCGAACCAAGTCATCCGGTACATACGTTTATCGGGGCTACAGTGCTGCAATCGCGGCATCTGGCAAGGCCCGAGAGCATGCAGATGACAAGGTCGGCCCATCCTCGAGACGGGGCTCCTCCAGCAGTCAACGTTCGGTCCAATTTATGGACCACGATCGCAAATCACGCCGATTTTCGACGAACAATCGAGGGAACACTTTGGATGCGACCAAGACAACGGCAACCGATAACGAATTCACAGGGGCAGACCAAGCTCTGCGTGAATTCCGGGACACCGTTGCTGGAAAGGATGGGCCTGAGGTCAGCAATAATCGTGAAGCTATGGAGGAGGAGTTCGTCCCTATAGTGAGCATGGCGCGACGACGTACAGCGCTAATCTCAGGTTGATTCTTCAGAGGAAGATGTTCCATGCACGGATCTGATATTGGTGATCCATGGGATTGGACAACAGCTCGCGACACAATACGAGTCATACAGTTTTGTATACGCAGGTAACCAGCTCCGACAGGTACTAAGGTAAACCTTTAGCAGCAGTAGCAGCAACAGCACTTAGCTAACCTCCACTTAGGGCTCAGTCCAAGAACCCTGCCCTAGCTTCAATCATACGTGATCGGCGATGTCAAATTTTACCCGTACAATGGCGCGCTTCCTTGAACCTCGAGGAACAGAAAACAGCGGAAGAAAGAGTCCACGGTATGGACAACACCTTCACCATGGCGGACATCACGATCAACAAATCTATCCCAATGGTGAGGGAGTTGACGAATTCGGTAAGCCCTGAAGCAGTCGAAAGGTATCTCGTTAAAAGCTTTAGGTGCTACTGGATATACCGCTTTACATGTCCCAGCATCGACAGAAGATGATCGAAGCGGTCTGTATTCAGGCCAATAAGCTCTATCGATTATGGATTGCTCGTAATCCGAATTTTGAAGAGCATGGTCGCGTGCATATCATCGGTCACTCTGTAAGCTCATTCTGCGAGGAGGTGAGAAGAGCTTAAATCTTATAGCTTGGTTCGGCGCTCGCTGCAAACATCCTTTCTAATCAACCCACAAAGATGCCAGCATTGCAGCAATTACCACGGAAGGTCATCACTCAAACTCGTGATCGCTTTCTGTTCAATACCAGTAATCTCTTCCTCTGTGGCAGTCCCTTAGGAATCTTCCTACATCTAGATCAAACACAAATCATGCCCAGGAAAGGCCGAGAGCGCACAATGCGTTCTCCTCAGGATGAAGCAGTGAGTATGTCTTACCTGGGGTCGGATCTGCTCACCGACTCAAAAGCTCGACCGCTCGGGCAAACTCGGCTGTATGGCCATAGACTCTCTATACAACATTTTTTACTTCACCGATCCTATCGCTTATCAACTGAACGCCGCTGTAGACGTGACCCTTGCTGCTAAACGGCCTCCGCTTGCTATTACTTCCGTCACCGCGCCATTTTTCACCAAAGTCAGCGAAGGGATTGGAAGCATATCACGCTATCTACCACCTTTGCCCAGTTACTTCTCCAGCGTAAGCAGTAAAGACCAAAAGCCTCAAAGGCCTCCCACCATCCGTTTGCCAAGTGGCATTGAGATGTCGGGACCTGCCGGCGAAGAACGCTTAGAAGGAAGTCGAGGCGAACGTCGATTTTCTGCGCTTAATCCCCATGGAAATATCGATTTCTATCTACCATCCGCGGGTGTGAGCGAATATCTAGGTGAGTCGTTGTAACACACGTATGTGTATTGATGGGCATAGACATGATTACTGCTCATGCGTCATATTGGACTGATCCTTCGTTTGCCTCCTTTTTACTGGCAGAGATTTTTGCCACCCGATTAGATCAGATGAGGACTGGGATGGGCCTCGCTCGACAACTCATGCGAGAAGGTCTCATTGAAACATGAATAGCATGAATGTCAGATCCTGTATCAGGGTGTACCATTCAACCGATGTCCACCGCACGAACTTGTTGCAGATCTCAGACCATCCGCCGTTTAGTCGCATTCTCTCCGTGCACGTTTGACGCGAAAGCATCTTTTGGATCAGCAAAGAAAATCAGAAGCTCAATCTCACCAAGGTAGTTGCCCTAACAAGTCAACCTTGAAGACCTAGAAACAGGACCCAGAATGTGTTGCACTTACTTTCGGTTCATATTCGCAAGTCGCTTGTACTCCAGGCTGAGGTTCAGCTCGTGCTCTAGACCGTAGCACTCACCCCACATTGTGCAATGTGACAACCGACCCTCTCTGTGTTCTATGATGATCAGACAGCTTATCACTAGAATCGGAGAGGGAGCTTTGCCTACTTTCCATACGACCTGGGAGAAGTGCCCCCAAGTGTCTGTCGGAAGTCAGTAAGCTACTCCAGATCTTCGCCCCACCATTATAATGAGGATTTTTCCAATCGTACAATGCTGTCATCAACCAGAATAACAATTTCACCACTCACGAGCTTCGCTCATCCACATGTCAACGACGTTCGGGGCAGCAAGGGTTCCGCTCGATATCCAAGCGATGTTCTCCCCAGTATTACTGAGAAATTCAGCCACAGGCCGGATTGTATGCGCTCACGAATGTGAATGTGAGCATAGTTTTGCGTTATCCGCGGCTCTGGCTGCCAGAACATGGTCCCATACTAAAGGACCTGCCTGATATAGCAATCGAGCTGCATTGTGCGATTCTGTCCATCCATCGCCGCCCAGGCGCGGTGACGGAATCGTGTCGGTTATCGCAGCCATTGAAATGGACCGAGTATCGCGGGTAGGTTCTGCTTGTGAGAACGAAGTCATAGGCATGATTGCTGCTATTTCGATGACTGGATGAATCGAAGACACAATGGGTCTGCTACTTTGGGCGACTTGGCTTTTCCCACCTGTCGCATCCGCTACGTTCAATGCCACGATTCCACGAACATCGAATCGTTGTCGATGTACACGGGAAGGAGAGCCTATGTGGTGGCTAGCATGACTGGGACACACCAGACTCACTACCAATGCAAGGGAGAGACCGAAGCGCATGTTCCAGATTAGTTCAATTTCGGGTCGTCTGTCCCGGCTTGCGTCCAGTATTAAGTAGGAGTCTTCATGGCGATAGCGTCTCATCCGTTTCACGATCTAACCACGAAAATTGAAACATGTTTGAACCGTTTCCATCCTTTGATGACACAAATTTGAAATCGTTTGGTGTGCTTAGACGCCCATCAGTGTTTGAAACCCATCATTGAGCATTATCATTCTGTACATGGATCGTAGCATTCGTCATACGTACAAAAAGCCGCAGGCTGAACCGGAGATCTTCACAGCGCCAGTTACCTGCGTCTCGATCTGCTCTCAAACCCACCCACTGGCTTTGTGACGTTGGACCCATTTTGCGCGACATAGTCTGCTGTAGCAGGGAATACGATGTGATGCTTGTCTGTATACTACAATCTACGTCAGTATGATGATCCCTAAAGAACCTGGGAGGTTCTCACCTCGCTCAACGCATTGATTTGGCTGGTTATCGCTGAAAGGTAATTCATCATCTGAATATCGCCGTAATCCTAAAGGCATCAATATGAGCTCAACAGGACATGGCAGGTTCCGCATCACAAACCAGGTTGAGCTCTTCCCGAAATTGCTGTACGCTCATGGTAGGCAAAGCCGAGACCAGGGATGCTACCTGTCTCAATATCTGGTAATCCGGCGTTATCGAACCTATATGCTCAGCATACCAATCGTGACAGTTCGGGGTCACTGACCGGACAATCCGTCCGAGACATATTCCAGTATTAAATTCACACGTTCGTAGAGCATGCGAATAGCATTACGCTGTGTTGTCAAGCTACCCACAACTAACGTGAGCAGAGCGATTACCACCTGCTCGCTTACCTGCATCCTCCTCAGCTCCGCCTCTTGAAACTCCGTCCACCGCGATTCTTTCCGCTTCTCCAGTCTCGATGTCATACTCAAGGGGAACAAATTTTGGAATTGCGTCTTCCATCCCGCTTGTGTCCGATAGGGCTGTCTCGAATATTTGTATCGGCAGATCTTGGGAGGCAGACGTGTGATTCGGACTGAACAATGCCAGAATGGGTGTGTCGACTAGCATCGCCATCTATCCGAACTCAGTACCGATGGTGAAAATATAATCTCACCTGGCGGTGCAACCTTGCATGCGCCTCAGATGGAGATGAACCAACAGAATACCAGCCGATCACATCGAGTGCAGGAAAGACCTGTTTGACTATGCAAGTTCAGCTGTGACGACTTGGGATCCGGGACGCACATTGATCCGTCTTTCGAGCAAGGAATTCGGCGTCTATACTGAAGTCGGAGTCGCCTTCAACCTCCATGCTGTTCTGAGGTACGACATGAACGAGTTCAAAGGAATTGACCACCGAGACGGCTCTATTTGACTGAGAACCTAGGAGCGCTCCAAAGACTAAAAGATAAGCTCGGTCTATCAATCAGATATTCACCTGTGCCATTCGTCAGCCTAGACCTGGTAAAGTGATCAGATATGTTCAAGATCGGTAGCGGATGGCTAAAGGTTTATAATGAGCTATCGATGTGACTTGAAGGATCATGATCTGGCCTACAGGCTGATAGACAGTCCAGATGTAACTCCAGCATCCGCTACAAGATCTGGCTGAGTAGATGATGATGGTACGAGTGACATTGTGTATGAATGATGGATCAAAGTGAACAAGAAAGTGTTGAGGAAGGAAGGAAGGAAGGAAGGAATCGTTGAATGATATGCTGACGTCATCACTTTCTTCAGTTGTCTTTACACTGTACATTCATTTCATCAACACCCTCCCCTCCTCTACTCTCGCTGCAATGGTGACTCCTGCAACCTACAGTCTATTTCATGAAGCCTCATCCTGGATGTCTGGTACTCCAGCAGCCGCTAATCTATCTAACGATATCAAGCTAGAGGTGCGCGAGTCCCCCACGTTTGTCTATTATCCTGCTCATGGGGTCAGCTATATGGCCTGTTCAAATTTATCAACACCTCGGCTGGACCGTAAGTGTATCACAGAGGCATTATCATACTTATTACAGTTCTGACACTCGCCCATCGATCTTCTATCCCACTTTCCGGGCGAAATATGACGCGTGGAAAAATCAAGCAGATAAATATACGCTTCAAGGGGGAAACGGAATACAGCTCGCCCAAACACGGTACATTGAGATAGCACAGACCGTCGGATGGGAAGAGCAGCTAGCTTCCGAATCTTCGGAAAGAGCCAATGATCAAGGATCTACAAGCAATGGCAGCAGTGGCATGGGCACGAGGGTTAGCATCATGTCTGGAACTACAGATGTTGAGGACGACTCGTAAGAGACAAGCCGACGCTCATTAGCTTATTAGTCCAGGACTGGCCGATTCTTGCTGCACGATTTCGTGATAGCTCGGGACATACCCAACATCAAAGAAATTCTGCGTACCCAATCTGCTGCCATCGATGCTAAAGACAGTTTCGTGAGTGGGACCAGGCGGTCCAATCTAATAGAACCGCAGGGAAACACACCTCTACATTTAGCGACAGATCGCGGTTACATAGATATCGTGAAGTTGTTAATGAATGCTGGAGCAGATACGCAGGTCCGAGTATGTGCAACTTTACGCGACACTACTGATTTATCTTAGGATGATGATGCTCAAACGCCACTGGATATCGCAAAACAACTGCAAAGAGACGATGTCATTCGGCTGTTGACTCGATGATGCATTCGTATCATGATCTATCTCACGCAAGAGATGTGAGCGAAAGAACCTGATCCAAATAATCGACTGTTCCCACCGCAGACGGCCAGAGAACCCTCGCATTTCAAGCAGCCTGCCGAATCGGGCCTCCAACCATGTCTTCTAACTTTGTTGAGGTCCTCTATCTTACCGAAAAGATCAGCGGATAACAGACTAGTAGTGGTCTGCATTATGCCGCGTTCAATTCGATAAGAATCGAGCATGCCTGTAAGAATCGGTCGAAACTCGGCATAGTGGCCAATCCTTTGATTATCCCCGCTCACGATCCTCCTGAACAATCGTGGAAAAGATAGCGAATTCGATGAATTGGCCACAAGGGATTGAAGTGTCTCCCTAATAAGCTGGTGAATTGGCTCCTTGACGTGCGGGTTCTGGTCGCTTAGTCGTGAGACGCTTTGATCGATATCAATAATCTCATGCAACACACCGTGCCATAAGTCTTCCGCACGCGAGTCCTTTTTCGCGGTGTGTTCTTCGCATAATCTCACAGCCATTCGCGCAATGCTTTGTATTTCGTCGAGATATGTGTGTATATCGCCGGTGTCACCTTTGATGATGGCCTCACCAAGTGCGCTTCCACGATCGCGCATCATGTGGTTCGCAGTGTGGAAGGCCTCAGCCGTTGGACCCTGGCGATCCGTGGCCCAGAGCACACCTTCGTAGATCCCGCCCTTCTCGAGGCTTTTCTTTAAATCTTCCAGATCAAGGTGATCCAGATCCATGTTATCGAGTACGGCGATCACGCGAGATGGCTCATAAGTAATTAACAATAATATGTATTTATGCCGGGCGCGAGAGTCTAGATTGCTATGGCGCTGTTCTTCCAACATAGTTCGCAGATAAGCCGTCTGTCTGTGCGGCGTTTCCGTTAGTGACTCCAGGGCGTCCGAGTGCAATGCGGGATACGATGTGTCAATGAGTTCGGCAGTCCGATTGAGACTGACCTCACACAGTCTCGGTATGGCAGCCCTGATGGCGATAGTCACGTCTTCATCCGTGTCCTTGGCAAGTGATATCACTCTCTTGAGCTGGTCGAAAACTTCCATGCCTATTGTTTCATCATGAACGTAAGCCGACACCAAGCTTGCCCACTGGCTATCTCGTTCGTACATGGATCGTAAAATGCGGAAGAATCTCGCTTCTTCGAGAAGTCGGAAAGTCGAGATCATGTCATCAGGAGTGTACGCAGACAACAGATATTCTGTCGCCAATTGTCGGTCTTCAAGCGTACTCACTTCCGAATCTCTAGCTAGATGCACTAATATTTGTTGTAAAGTCGAAGGAGGAACAAAGAGAAATTGCGAATATTTAGGTAGATTTCGAGCGACGAAGATGTGCAAGAGCGTGACATCTCGGGATTGAAGGTATTGGTCCGCCCGCATCTCCAGCATGACGTTGAAGATTGTTTGTCGATTCACAGAGCTTTGTGGACTGTTCAAATATGTGTCTTCGAAACCAATATCCATGCTGTGAAGAAGGGCTTCCGTATCAAAACGTAGTAATGTGTCCAAGTTTGGATAAGTGTTATGTCTTTCGCCAGGTCCGGACTTGACTGCAGGTTTGCCCGAGAGAAGGAAATCGTAGACTCCCGCTCGAGCTCTGTTCGCATCGGCTATGTCAAGTGTTTTGCCAGACGGATACGCCAAGCCACACAGCGTGTGCTCAATGTATGTATACAGAACATGGGCGTCGCGAGAAATTGTCGATTGGTGGCCGTCGCCATTCGGCGAGTCGAGGTAACTCTGGATACTGCTGGTGAACTTGACCAGCGGCGTGCTGAAGTCTTTCAGAGCTTGGGTGTATACGTGTATGAGAGCATCCCACAAGCCATACTTCTCGCACAGTACCGCAGCTTGGTTTATGTCTAAGGCGAACGGATCGACTTGCCATATTAAAGCTTCTACCCGATCCAGCTCATTCCTGCGGTCGTGCATGGCGATGAGGGCTTTGACTACAGTGGGAGGTATCTCATGTATCCGGCCACCTAATATAGTAGGTTCGATTCGCTCGAGAAAGATCTCATGTATACCGACGCTCGCGTAATTCTCGTAGACTTCGTTGAATAGAAGGGTGAAATTGCCCATGGTGATACAGGCCTCGATACAAGAGTCCGCTAGCCCCTCGAACAAGGAAGTCAGGTCAACACCTCTTCCATCGCGGCTGAAATGTGTATCATCTCGCATTCTCTCTTCGGAGAACGCCCAATCGACAGAGGAGCGCATAAGTTCGCAAATACGCGCTCCAACAATCGCTTTGCGAGGGTTCTCATGTTCAGGCAGGCCGATCGTATTCCCGTGGGTTTGAGACTGATAATAGGATAAAGCGGTATGTATCGCGCCGAGAAAGTCACCTCGGTGAACATGGGACAAAATGCGATCGTTCCAATGAAGCAATGTTCCAATTTGGATTTTCGTGTGAGTCTATGGTTTCAGCGCGATAGCATTCGGCTAACCCACCATCATGAAGACTTTGTCACGGTACACCTTGACACTCCCTGCGATCGTTGCCAGAGCAGGCACCGGTTCTCTTCCTGAAACCTCGCTTTTGGGTGCGTTACCAAGAATGAGACTCGTTTGTAGCGGTGTATTCTCTACAACTTTGCATTCGCCCACATTAAGCAGCAACAGGCTAGAAAACGTGACCAGGATTAAGTGCTGTTCCGTTAGCGAGAAGAAGGATTCTTTCGACCTACCTTCCGATCATACCACTCCAACGCGAGGATTGCGGCAGGAGCCTGAAAACTAGAGCTGGTATCGAATACCAGTCGGGCCGACTCGTGCGTTGGTCCGCTTGTATCGTGCAGGGTATCTAGTTTGACGTTTAGGAAATTCACTGTCGAGCCCCAAGCATATGCAAGCATTGACGCTTCATGATCACCTTTCATTGGTGACGGAAGCCACGCAGCACAGCCAGATTGGCCTCCTCTTGGTCCTCCGGTCTCGTTACGCATTTTTCTATACCATGTCTTCGCGGACGGCTTGAGGCCCACGACCACCAATTTCATAGGCGTCAGAAGAGCGGCAAGACCAAAAGCGTCCGTAAGCCCGGGAGGCATCGGTATTGTAGCAAACAATGTTGAGGAAGGTTTGGTTGTACCCGGCCCATGCACAGAGTTTACTGGGAGATTGCTGTCGATGGGATTAGGTTTTGGATAGCTTCCCAAAATCCTCAATACGTCATTGCTTTCTATACCCATCACTTTTCCTAGACTCCACCAAAATGCCCGCCCGTGCTCATCTCCACTTATGATCGAGGTATGTCTTGTACCCATGAACCCGAGATGTATAATTCGACTGCCATTTAGGTGTCCCTCCTTTCTTCCCGTTAAGACCTGCTTGAGAGTGACTGAAAGAGCGGTTCGCAATGGCTTCGCCGGCCGAGATATGTCATAAATATGGATGTTACCGGTTGCGTGTCCGACAGCGACGTGCGATTGATCGATAGATATTGTCACTGCAGTCACTGGTCCTGAAGTTGAAGCTAGACTATCAGCACCCTCTTTTGAGTTATCACGTACCGATCATGCACTTGATTTCCTGCGCAAAGTCATAGATCAACAAGTATCCGGTATCAGTCCCAACGGCGATCATGCCCTTTACGTCCATCACCGTGGGTCTGCCCATTTCAGATCCTACATTCTCGGACGGGGACATATCTTGTTGAGGTGATGTATGAGATTGGTTTCTGGACGGAAAAGTGCGGTTGTGACGATCGACAGATCGAAAAAGATGTTTGGAGAGCGAGCGCAAAGGTCGAAAAGTAAAAGCTGGAGAAGAATTGGTCGAGTCTGGAACTACATGCCCAGGCATAGCTTCCTCGGAAAATATGGTCGACGATTGGGAATTAGAACGAGCCATTGACACCTGAGAAAAGTGACTAGCCATACGAGCGTGTCCGACGGGCCGGGGGTTATCTGACTGAATCGATGTCGTTGATGGAGAACGAAGGAAAGATGATCGAAGCCTGGATATGGAGGGATCTTTGTGCGTTAGCAACGAACAATAGGCAGATGTATCCCTCACGTATGACAGAGTTTGGTCTGCTGGTCATCGATCGATATCCTACCTCCGCACTGGGTTCGACCTCTGAGATCATAGAAGTACTCTGAGGTCATTAACGAGAGTCATTCCGATTGAACATACTGTGTGAGCAAGATTGCCAAACTCCTCTTCGTCTTGATCGAACGTATTGCTACTTGGCGAGCTGATCGGTAGGGAAGTTTGCTCGCTGTTTGGCCGGAAGACATGCTGATCAAGAGGTGTATCAGACGATCTTTGATCACTCAACTGTGCTTCACGACGTCGTCCGAGTATGTCGAGGATCCTCTCCTCATACTCGCTTGCGTCTGCCATATCACCCTCCAATGCTGATAACCGCTGTTGCATACCGGACTCGACGGAGGGGTGAGCGATATCGAGCGGGGTCCAGACGTCTGCGTTGCCTACCATCAAGTCTTGAGGCCACGGCTCTTGGCTTGACTCCCTCCATGATGCCGGCTGCTCGTTTAGTGATGCGAATGATGGAGATCTTCGCCAGTAATCGCTTGGACCGGGTTCATAGCCGGAGTCTGCGTCAAGGAATGGTTTCGCGGACGATCTATGGTCATTTGATGGCATGATAGGACGGTGCCGACGTTTGTACGGGCAGGTATAGTCGTGATTACAATGAACATGCAAACCAGTCAATCCCGTGTTGTGGTAACGACGAAGAAGCGGAAGCAATTTCTCTCGATTATTTGCATGTCTTTAGAACTTTGACCTGCTATGCTATATATATGTTTATCCTGTAACCCTGCAGTATCTAGCGCTACGCTAGGTACCTTCTTCGGTGAGATAATTACCACATCTTTCTCTGAGGATTGTTCGCGCCGTTGCTGCTTCGATTCTGCTGCCCTACTGCACCATGCCCCCCTGACATGCCATAGCCATATGGCGATTGCCCAACTCCTCCATAGTAGCCTGCTTCTATATTGGCTTGCTCGTACCTTGGATAATCCCCAGAGCTACCTGGAGCGAAACGACCACGGCCTGACCCCGTCGCCTGCGGACCAATGTACCCATAATTCTGCGTTTGGGCCAGGGGGTTTGCCAAGCTTTGCCGTGCGGCGTATGGAGATTGATTATATCCTGATGGCTGACCTGAAGAGTAAGAGTAGCTACCGTAGGGCTGATTATGTGTGTGCGCCTGACTCTGCTGATATCTAGGATCGTTCGAAGCGGCAGAATCTTTACTGGTTGTATGGCCGAAGGATAAAGACTGCTCGGTGGGTGTGACACTTTGGGCGGGTTTGCTATAACCATATCCAGCGCCAAATGCGGATGGAGACCAGACAGCATGTTGGGCACTATACCCAGTGTTGCGTTGATACCCTGGTCCATTTTGCTGATCAGCTGGATCGTATCCGTATTGAGTCTGAGGATTTCGTAAGGTGTTGGCTGCAGACTGAACTGGAGAATAGGTCTGACTTGACGTAAAACCAGTTTGAGGCTGGCCTGGTTGCATGGACGGCGCAGAAATGGGGGATTTGGTGTTAAGGGAAGGGTACATCGGTACCTTGGGATCTGGATTCATGGAGTGACTAGATGATCCTTGTATCGTGTAAGATTCTTGCGGTCGCACTAGCGACCCTGATGCGGAGTCCAGTGTTTGACTCCATACATTTTTGAGATGGTCGTGCGATGACGGGTTTCTGGATGAGCCTTTCGACCATGGAGTTGCTGTACTGACCGGCGACCCAGCCGTCTGCCCACGCGACGGGGCATGGGAAGGTGGAGTGTTGGGTATCTATGGAATCAGCAGGGTAAGAAAAGATTGTCAGAACAAACATACATCATTGCCGGAACGCCTCGGTTGTGAGTATAAATTATGTTGG
>JALPCA010000231.1:0-16000 GCA_026538345.1 Cryptococcus sp. GC_Crypt_4 | reverse complement strand
TAGAGCCCTAGTAAAGAATGTATTCCCCAGAAATGCATATAGATGAATCATAATTACCATGAGCCCTCACTTTCGGTCAGTTCGGATTGAAATTTCGGCCGCTGCCGCCGAACTGGAATTCGTCATTATTAGCGACTCCCTCTCTCTCTTTGCATCCAAAAGTTCTGGCTGAACATCCTCGGAAGTTCTACAACTTGGCTCGGCGAATCAGCAGTAGCCTACCTGTCAGCGTTAAGAGAAGGTCAGCGCATACATTCCCGGTCGAGAAGATTTGCAGATCAAGTTCCGCTAAACCAACAATATGTCCACGTCTTCAGCTGTGACATCGCCCAGTACGCCTAGACCGGTGCCTATACCAACGCCAAACAAGACTATTCTCGCTCCTCTAAATCTATATGAATCTTTTCTATGTGGTGGAATAGCAGGATGTGTAGCTGTGACCATTTGTGAGAGGATCTACCACACATTGCTTGATGCCATGTGCTGATGAACTCAGCGAATACTCCGGAAGTAATGAAGACTCGAATGCAGCTGCAAGGAGAACTACAAAGGGCTGATGCGAAAGCTCCAAGAGTGTACAAAAATGCAGGAGACGTATTTGTAAAGACATGGAGGAATGAAGGAATCAGGGGATTGCAAAGGGGACTGTTCCCAGCTGTGAGTCTGGATTAAGCTGGCTATGTAATGGAAACTGATATCTTCTCAGTATGGATATCAGGTAGGACTACTACTTCATATCTCTATACGATTTACTAACCACCCAGATCTTGCTCAACGGATCTCGTCTAGGATTTTACGAGCCCATTCGCAAAGGTTTGAACAAATTCGTCGGTATATCGCCGGACAAGGGCAATATCGGTACTGCTCTGACAGCGGGTGCTCTGACAGGATGTATAGGGGGTATGTATAATTTCCATCATTACTATCAGAGACTGATTATACTCAGCCGCTGCCGGATCCCCATTGTTCTTGGTTAAAGCTAGAATGCAAGCGTACTCACCGGCTTTCCCAGTCGGAGCGCAACATTACTATCGGACATCTTTCGAGGCGTTGAAACAAATCACGAAAGAGGGAGGAGTGAGAGGTTTATGGAGAGGTGTCAGTGCGGCCGTGCTAAGAACAGCAATGGTGAGTCAATCATGTATACATAAAGCTAATGAACAGGGATCTTCCGTTCAACTACCTTCGTATAATCTCAGTAAAACGTTCTTGGTCGGTAAAGGTTGGGCGGACAACTCGTACGCTACATACTTTGCTGCCAGTATGGTCTCTGGTGTCTGTGTTTGTGCGGCTATGCAACCGGCAGACACTGTTTTGACGAGGATGTACAATCGCGAGTTGTAGGCTCTCTTGACACCTTGCTGAGCTGACACTATTGTTCAGAGAACACTGTGAAAGACCCAGTCACCGGTCGAGTCAAGGGAGCCTTGTACACCAACCCAATTGATTGTCTTTGGAAGACGTTCAAAGCCGAGGGTATTGCTGGATGGTATAAGGGTGAGTGATTGCCGTTGTGAGCAGACAGAATACACGTTGATGGAATCAGGAACAACTGCACACTTCCTGAGAATCTTCCCGCATACCGTCGCTACTCTTGTCGCAAATGAGGTGAGTTGGAGGTCTTGAAAGAACGATGCGGCTAATTTTTCAGCTCATAATGACACAATATCGAAAAATAAGAGAAAAGCCGTGACAAATGGATTAGAAGCACTGATCTTGACGGACTCTACATACAATTGTTAGACCATACTCTGTGTTATGATTAAGCCGTTCAACATTGAGAGACTGGAGCTATTGTGACGAAGAGCGGAAGCAAAAAGTTGAAGTAAGCAGAACAAGTGGAGGTGTGATTGTCTATTCCGTTCTTTACACTTTTCTCCATTGTATATCCTTCTTAACGACAATCAGTATGACCACTCGATCCATAAGAACCGGTCTTTTCAGAGAGGCCCTTGCTGGGCCCTCGCGAGTAGCCACTTTACCAAAGCCAATTTGTCTCGCTGCTCGACGATACGCTCAAGTAGCCGCAGGTCCACCATTGAGTCAAACCAACCGTGGGTGACTCACGAAGAGACTAGCCCAGCGATATCTGACGGAAAACTCACAGGTGCTGAGATTACTCTCCGACGATTTTGGAAGACTGTTAATATCAAGCAGGAAACGACTGGTGCGTCCATCGGATATTCCAGAATGAGGCTCATTCCATACAGGTGAATATCACATCGCTCTGGATCACAGGAATCTGAAGACACCATCGGGAACAAAGTTGTCGATACCTAAAGAGAAAAGGTTGTTGGCTATGTTGATAGCAAACGAGTGGGAGAACCAGGACGAAGTGCTGAAACAACATGCTTTGCCTTTAGTATGTGACATCCTCGATTTCGGCTTTTGGACACTGACAACCCGACAGACCTCTCTTGCTTCCCGAGCTATGGACGGAATGGGTGACGCGACCATACGACAAGGAGTCATTGATCAATTGATGAAGTACCTGCAGACAGATACGATATTGTGAGTTCCAATCTCCTGCTTACCAAGCTGATCATTCCTAGATTCCCCGATGAGAAGCCTAGAGCCTTGGTCAAAATGCAACAGCAACATTGGGATCCACTACATGCTTGGTTGAAAAAGGACTTTGGAATCACTCTTAAGCTCGCAGACGGTTTCGCACCAGCTCAACAGGACCCCCACACTGTTGAAACCCTCAAGACGGAGATTGAGAAGTTGGACATTTGGCAATTGGCAGGTACGTCTGCAAACCCTTCATCAAAGATGAAGATTGACAGATATAGCCTTTGAAAGAGCTGTATATGCCTGTAAATCATTCATCATTGGACTTGCCCTGATACGAGGTCGATTGACGGCAAACCAAGCTGCCGATGCCAGTCATGTGGAAGTCAGAAGTCAAATCGAGCAATGGGGAGAAGTAGAGGACAGTAAGCCTGTTCGACCACCGTTGCGCTAAGACTGACCTCTCGCAGCACACGATGTGGACTACCAAGACATTCGACGATCTCTCGGCAGTGTAGCTTGCTCTTTGATCGCTTCGAGATCCGTATAGAGAGGCGATCTCAAACATATATGCGTATATGTGTCACGCTCAATGTAAAGCAATGCATAAGGCCCAGAATAAAACCCAGAACAATATGCGATTATTATAATGTTACGGACAACAAACTTGGGTTCAACACCTATCTCGCTCGTCCACGATCTCTACCTCTTTCAGCCAGCTCTTTGTCTGTCACGATCGCTTGCGTTTCATCTTCCTCCTCCTCTTGACCCTTCTTCATTCGATCTTCCATTTGGTCAATCCCCATACCACATGCGCAAAAAGTCCAGCCTGGTTCACCAAATGGCATGAAACCTTCTTGTACAGTCCCAAACGCCGGTGAATCATCTTCGCGGCTGACCTTGGGTCCACCCCTATTCCGCCTGTTAAAGTATGGTACACTATCGTCCATAGAGTTCTCATCTGACGTCTGTCAGCGAGATTTTTGGGCACGTTCATCAATCACTCACATGATGGCAGATCCATGACTTTGGAAACGAAGACACACTGATTGGAATCAGTGTAGCCAGACTTCCACGACTCACCGATGGCACAATCATAGGTCTCTTCACAATAAGTATTTGTAGAGACCCGTCTGACCTGTTGTCCGGTGAAGTTCCGGGAGTGAGGGTGAAAAAGACTTCTGTGACAAGCTGATGTGTAACCTTTATAGGCGTGTCGACCCTGTTGGGATGTTGTCAGATCTGCTCGAGATAACGTTGTAAAATACTTACCCTGGTAAAGTCGATGGTCTGCCTTGCTCATCGTCCGGCATTCTTCCTTTGAGGTAGGTAGAGTAGTCACCCTCGTCTGTCCCACCAGCCTCCTTACCTCTCCATAAGGCTGGCCAGCCTCTGCCTAACAAACCTTTCGACTGAACTGGTGTTTTCCCTAGTTCTGCTACAGGCAGGTCACGGACCGTGACGACTGGGACGACGGAGTCTTTAGGTTCTCGTGGCGATGATATTGCATGTGTTTGACGTAATAGTATCCGGATGGAGTATATTGTAGCAGTGGGAGTGATCAAAGACAGATCGAGTTTCGCGTTGAGTACGGCACCGATAGACCACTGCGTAGATCAGTGGCTGCTTCAGCAGATGCAAGGTGAAAAGGCTAACTTGATCCGAGAAAGTTCGCAGCTTCCAAGAACCAAGTGCACCAGCTTTTCCCTGCGTTCTGTCATCCAATTTCGAAACACCTCCTCCAGGCTCTGGGTTGTAGACGAGCATAATGGACCGCTTGGTCTTGTATGTTCCCTTTAGCCAGTCGGCAGAAGTAGCATCATCATAGGGAGGAGCTTGAGGTATGTTATTCAATTTTTGGTCGAGGACATCTGGACTGAACATTGGATGAGGTGAAGGAGATGCAGCTCTGGAACGCGAACGAGATGCACTTCCCGACCGAGGAGTGCGTCTTCCATTTGATCTTCGGAAGGAGAAGACACCGCTTGGCTGGGTTTGTTCCAGGTCTGGTAAGCCTTCTACCTCGGCATAAAGATGGTGTCTGATAATACCGTTCGAGTGCCAATCGTGTACTGCCAATGTTGACGGGATGATAATGGTTATATCGAACCTATCGGTATGAGCTTGGGCATGTCTTGTCTGGGCATTTCTGCTTACCTCTGAGCTCCTTCTTCAAGCCACAGCTCTTGATGTTCATCTGAAGCAACTTTAATCTCCCTCTCGAACAAGACATCTTCTTCGCCTTTCCGATTTGGACCCAGATCCAATTTGCACGTCGTCTTCAGCCCGACCTTTATCCCTTTCACCTTCCTTCGGCCCAAACTAGCAGGCATTCTGACTTCCAGCTGACCCTTGACTATCGGATCATGCTTGGGAGTCTCATCGTTGGTATGTGTGGAAGGGTCCAGGGGATCATCTGGTGTATCCAAGAATATCGCGCCGTAAGCTGGTACGTCGAGCGTGATTGTGGGTACCGCTGCGTTTCTAGATGGACCTGATGAGCCAATAGTGGGTATCTTCGACTCTGACAAGAGTCTCAAGAAACTCATAGTGTTGTGGAGATTGTTAGAAAGGTAGGTACATGTGGGAAGCCGAGGAGTAAGAGAATGTCAAAGATAAACAAATCTCTAGGTGGACCATATGGGATCCCATCAAAAGTGGAGGTTTCTTTCACTCAGTTTCAATCCTTTGGATTAGCATTTCCTTTCATCTTGTTACTTGGTTTTGTACAAGCTAGAAAGCAGACCTTGTTGTGTACGACATATCTCGAGTACCTATCATACCGTCATGGAGTTTCAAGACTTTGATGGAGCGTCCAACGTGAGTCTACTTCAAGAATCGACTACGCCACCAGTTGACATTTTACCTAGTATGCCCTCGATCGAGACGACACACAGTCAGTATACTCTGCAGCGCCCACTACTACCACCACATCCAGAGTTCCTCATCAGGCCGTCCGGGAAGATCCCATCGCAGGTTTGAGAGGTGGATTTGATGATCTCAATCTTGATACGCAAAGCCAAGTACATGGTATGACTGGTCGAAACGGTTATGACGAAGAGTACGATCAAGGATTAGAGGAGATGCAAGAGCCATTGGGACATAACATAGAACACGCTTGCAGGTAAGTGATCGATCACCGCTGTCAGCAAATCTGACCCTTCAGTTATTGCGGTATTCATAACCCTCAATGCGTCGTCAAGGTGAGTCTTTTTTGAGAAGATTGACACTGTCCAGATAACTGATCGAAATCAGTGCATGCATTGCGCCAAGTGGTTTTGTAACTCGCGTGGGAATTCTTCAGCCTCTCATATCGTGAATCATCTGGTCAAAGCCAAGCATAAGGAGGTTGTTCTGCACAAAGAAAGCGCTTTAGGAGAAACTATCCCAGAATGTCAGTGTTAACTCAACAGGAAGCTCTCGATGATTTGCTTACATATTCAGGTTACAACTGTGGAAGCAAGAATGTTTTCATGCTGGGTTTCATTCCCGCTAAAAGTGATACCGTTGTCGTGTTGCTGTGCCGGTGAGTCCATCTTCTTTGACACGAGCTGAATATAGTCAACCGTGTGCTGCCCTCACCAACGCCCGGGATATCAATTGGGACACCTCACAGTGGTCAGCGATCATTGATGATCGGTCCTTCCTCTCTTGGCTTGTCAAAGTTCCCTCCGAGGCAGAACAATTACGAGCTCGACAGATCTCAATGGCCCAAATTGCGAAATTGGAGGATCTGTGGAGAGAGAATCCACAAGCGAAACTCGAAGACGCAGAAGCACAAACCGGAGAAGAGGAAATGCAGCCAATCTTGCTCCGATACGAGGATGCTTACCAATATCAAAATATATTTGGACCGCTGGTCAAGATCGAAGCTGATTACGACAAGCGAATGAAGGAATCCCAAACTGAAAATGATATTACTATCCGATGGGATATGGGTCTGAATCAAAAGCGACTGGCTTGGTTTAGTATGCCAAAGTTGGAGAGCGGAGAAGTGAGATTGGCAGTCGGAGACGAATTGAGAATGAAGTTTGTTGGGGCAATCGGAACCGGCTTGGGAGGGATGAAGGGGCTACAGGCTTTATCGAGAACTGGATGGGGCGGATCAAATGGAAACAGCAATGGCTGGGAAGGAGTGGGAAGTGTGGTCAAGATACCGAACAGTGCGTAAGCCATTCATGTTTCTCGATACGACTGACACTATGAAGATGTCTCCGACGAGATTTGTCTTGAGCTCAGAACTAATGACAGCGTGCCCGTTGATTGCACCCATGGCTTCTCTGTCGACTTTGTCTGGAAGGCTACCAGCTTCGACCGGATGCAGGCCGCGATGAAGACTTTCGCCGTTGACGAGAAGAGTGTTAGCGGATACATAGTGAGTTCTGTATCATACGGCTTGGCTGACATGCAGTATCATAAACTTCTCGGCCACGAGCTAGAGCCCCAAGTACTGCGAACACAAATGCCAAAGCGATTCTCCGCTCCCAATCTACCAGAACTCAATCACTCGCAAATGGCCGCTGTCAAAGCGGTCTTGCAGAAACCCCTCAGTTTGATCCAAGGTCCGCCTGGTACAGGTAAAACTGTGACTTCGGCTTCGATTGTATACCACCTTGCGAAGATGAACCCCGGTCAAGTTCTGGTCTGCGCACCGTCCAACGTAGCCGTCGATCATCTCTGCGAAAAGATCCACCAAACTGGTCTCAAAGTTGTACGATTGTCTGCTAAATCTCGAGAAGCTCTCGACTCATCTGTGTCCTTCTTGTCCCTGCACCAGCAGGTTGCCAATGCTGACAGTCACCCTGAGCTACAGAAGCTCATCCAGCTTCGAAACGATCAAGGGGAACTGAGTCAGAGTGATGAAAGGAAATACAAATCCCTTGTTCGGGCCTGTGAGAAGGACGTTCTCAACGCTGCCGATGTTATCTGCACGACCTGTGTCGGAGCTGGTGACCCTCGTTTGGCCAAGTTCAAGTTTAGAACGGTGCTCATGGACGAAGCCACACAAGCTGCTGAACCTGGTGAGTGTTTTCATGCTCAAGCAAATATGGATCGCTGACGAGGAAAGAATGTATGATCCCGCTTGTCATGGGCTGTAAGCAAGCGGTACTAGTGGGTGATCACCAGCAACTTGGTCCGGTCATCATGAACAAGAAAGCCGCCAAAGCTGGTCTTTCACAATCGCTTTTCGAGCGATTGGTCGTCCTTGGTAATAGGCCCATTCGTCTTCAAGTCCAGTACCGAATGCACCCATGTTTGTCAGAATTCCCATCGAATATGTTCTACGAGGGAACTCTTCAGAATGGTGTTACTGCTCCGGAGCGACTACGAAAGAATGTCGATTTCCCTTGGCCAGTCTCGGACACTCCAATGTTTTTCCACCAGAACTTGGGAACAGAGGAAATTTCAAGCAGTGGTACTTCTTTCTTAAACCGAACGGAAGCGTCAAATGTTGAGAAGATGGTCACAAAGTTCTTCAAGTCCGGTGTTTTACCATCCCAGATTGGTGTCATCACGCCATACGAAGGTCAACGATCTTATATCGCTACATATATGCAGCTACACGGGTCGCTGAAGAAAGACTTGTACAAGGAAGTCGAGGTCGCCAGTGTCGATGCTTTCCAAGGTCGAGAGAAGGACTACATCATTTTGAGTTGTGTAAGAAGTAACGAGCATCAAGGTATTGGGTTCTTGAATGATCCCAGGCGTCTGAACGTCGCTCTTACTCGAGCGAAGTATGGTGTCGTCATCCTTGGTAATCCAAAGGTCCTCAGCAAGGTGAGTATTGCGGTCAGTGTGAGAACTCCTCGCTGATGTCCATAGCACCCCCTATGGCTCTACCTCCTGACGCATTACAAGGAGAAGTCATGTTTCGTCGAGGGACCGCTCAGTAACCTACAACCCAGTATGATTCAATTCAGTCGACCCAAGAAATCGCTCGCTTCCGCTTTGGATCCGTTTAGACGACACGAGACCACTGCCAACGAATATCTAGATAAAGGTCGTGTGCCAGGTCCAGCCCAAAGCCGATTCGACCCTTCCTATTACCGAACTCACGATGCACTTTCCGGTTTCATTCCTCCCGACGCTCAATCAGTAGTCTCGCAGGCAGTCTCAGCTTTCCCTATGTTACCCAAGGGAAAGACCTACACTGGGTACGCAAGCTCAGTTGTCTCGCAGCAACTGCCTGAAAATGGAAATACGGCTCCACCCAGTATCGCCTTTTCTCAATTTGATCGACTCCCTTCTGGACCCAATGACGACGCGGGCAAAGGTCGACGAAGGTTGTCGTTCTCAAGTGTTGCTCCGAGTGATGCTCCGACGGCGTCGATGTACGCCTTTGGGTACAAAGCGGGAGATGACGATACACAATCGATCGCTCCGAGTCAGGCGGGAATGACCGAGTTCTAGACGATAACAAAAGGTCGTCACGACCTGTGGTATTCCCCGCCTTCCATCAGATAAGGATAGTAGACCACAGGTCGCTTGACACCGCTGTTAAAACAGGGCTTCAGCCATAAAGTGCCAAGTACTGGGATCTGCCGTGCGTCTTGGCGAAAGCTGTTGATTGGCACATAACGTACGTACAGGCGATCTATAGTAAACATCGATTATGGATCGCGGTCTGTATGCATTTGCTTTGCTTTCCCTCAATCCAGCCTCGCAATTTTAGCTATCAAATCGATCGTTCCTTCCGCCCAACCAAGGTTGTTGTGACCTCCCGCTAGACCCTCCCACCAGACCACTTCGCCGTTCTCCTTTTGGTAAGACGATATTTTGCCCCAGCCTGGATAGTTTGTTTCCTTGATGGCTGCGGATGTACCGTTATGAAGGTGATGGAATAGTCTCGACGAATGTGTATACGGTATCGTATCGTCGTCTACGGCGTGTAAGATCAGAGTGGGGGAAGAGGTCTTCTGTGAGGGGTATCAGGATTAACGGAAAACGTCCTCGAGACACTCACTGATAACGCGGACGATGACTCAAAGGTGTCTTTCAAGAATGACAGGAAGAAATCTGGATTGTACTGTTAGCGGTGTATAGTCGTGCGCAGCCGAGTGTCGTACGCTGAAGATTCGGAAAGCTTCGTAGAGGGCGTAATAGCGGTATCACTGAGAACAGCTTATACCTGATTCTCAATTAGCTTGATACCAACATGTGGTTGAACCCACTCCAGCAAAAGTTGCGCTAAAGAACTGAATGGTGCTATGAGTACAAGCGACCGTGGGGCTATACCTAGGCTGTTAGTCATGAAAGGTTCTGTGGGGATATCTACCTTCTTCAGCCAGCTGGCCAGCTAGACCGGAGACGACACCTGTACCCAGACTTTGTCCTATCAAGATGATTTGATCATGAGGATTTGCGTTACCTGATCTACCAATGATCGAGCTGATATAGTCAAAAGTAGTCCCGGCATCGATCAAGAGACCTGTTTCATTTGGTATACCCGTTGAATCGCCGTATCCTCGATAATCAATCGCTATCACATTGCTTTCTCTCATCAGCTCTAAGTAGCAGGAAGCTCGAGCAGCTTACCAATCGAGTACATCTGTAAAAGCAGCATACCCTCTGACTCGATGGGATGCAGCCCGTGTAGCTGCCTGACAATGTCAATTGATGCGATTCAAGTATACTCACGTTGCCATGGAAATAGATGATGGTCGGTCTTGCAGCCAACGCTTGTTCGAAAGCGGCTTTCGGCAGATGATGAACCGGGAACGGAATTCCGTATGCTCGGTATATCGATCGTGGTCTTTTTCAGTGTCATTACAGGACTGATCGAACCACTGGCAGTGACCTACAATATATGCCACGCTCCTATTTTCTCTCCGTCTGGTGTATCGAGGTGAAAGTTCCGGGTCTTGTACGCTGCGTTGTTAGGGTGCTAAACACCAGGTACGATGATGTCCCGACTAAACTAACGAGATAGACCGTAGCGCTCGGGGTTGTCGTATTTGGTGAACAGCGGGATTTTGACATGATGGAGGAAAAGTATCCTAGACATGTCAGTAGGAGCTGAGACTGGATCCAATTTTCACTTGCTCTCGTCTTATCAAGGGTACTGTCAGTAGAGCAAGGAGCAGAGCATATCCTCCAACCACTCCTGCCAGCAGATACTGGGCACGTCTAAGCATATTTGGCAATGTGATAGAAGCGATAAATGTCATAAGTAGTGGATGACCTCCACTTATCAATCGGCCGAATCCGCTTTGACCAACGTCCTTTGTTGTTGCTCAAAATTCCATCAGTTTCTGTCATTTTGATCCAGACAACTTGATCACCACGCAAAACAACCATGCCACCAAGTAAATCAAATGCAAAGAAAGAGGGTGGACGAGCGAAGAAAGCTGAGAACGAGGTGAGTCGGGTCGCAACTGGTATCACGCTTTGGATGCCTTTGCTGATATTCCAGGAAAAGAAAGCTCAGGCAGCTGCTAAGGTGAAGGAAGCCAAGGAGGCTGATGAGTGGAAGGATGGAGGTGAGTGAGGGTGATTTGATCACGGAACGTACCTAACTCATGTAGCCAAGGGTGTCAGTAAAGCTGATGTAGCTGCCGCCAAAGCCGCTGAAGCAGGTACGTCATTGAGCATTTAGCACGACCATATTAACAGGTCAACAGCTCGAAAGAAGGCCGAGAAAGATGCACTGCTAGCGGCAGAAGAAGCTTCCCTACCGACAAAGACAAAAGCAGCACCAAAGGCCGGAAAGAAGAAGGACAAGCCAGTATCGACAGGAGGCATCATTTCTGGGAACTTCTCAGTGGACGATCCTCTAGGACTCAGGAAAGCGCCAGGTGCACATGATGAACCTGTTATGGAGCTCAGTGCAACAGGTGTTGATGCCATGTTGGAGGCATTAGAAATTGTTAATCAGAAGACCGATAAACAGGGAATGGGAGCGAAAGCAGGGACGATTGAGAGGCATCCCGAGGTGAGCAGAGTTGTCAGACCGACTGAAATTTGATCTGACGTCGGGATAGAGACGATTCAAAGCTGCATTTGAAGCCTACTTGGAACGAGAAATGCCGAGAATCAGAGATGAGGTGAGTCAGCATTGTCAAGCTTGAGCAACGACCCTTGCTACTCCTTTAACTTGGCTAACCTCATCAGCAACCCGGTATGCGACAGAATCAATACAGGGACAAGCTATTCAAGGAGTTTGAAAAATCACCCGAGAACCGTTAGTCGCGCGAGCTCTGGTCTGTGATTATTGCTAATCGCCACAGCCTTCAATCAGACTACAGTCGCTTACAATGCCACAAAAGACGAAAAGCTGGATACTCTGCGGCAGGTTATGGATGCAAGAGAGGAGAAGTATAGAGTCAAGGATTAGATGGAGGTTGGGGGTTATTGCCGTTAAAGATTGCTGACACCTGTGCATCAGTTTAGAATATGGTCAAACTTGCATACATCATGGTAATACTACAACTCTTCCTCATCGTTCTTGTATGCCCCCTCATCAAGGCTTCAATATTTCCCGTCAGTAAAGTCCATGACCACTGCTCCTTTGACTTCCCATTCGGGAATCCGTGCCTATGGTGAATCAGCTTTATGATATACCATAACATTACGAATCTCACCTTGAAATCACTGTGAGCCTGGTCGTGGTCTAGGTAGTATTCGACATCTTCTTGACTCTGGAAACGATCAGCTTGTTACCCCTTTGTGATGAGTACCGATACTTACACCAAACTCCATGACGAAAACGACAGTCACACCTTGATGGAGGTTCTCGGGACTGTGTTGTTTTCCACCTTTGATGGATTTCAAGAGCTTTCTGCCATCTCTCACCACTGTATGCTCCATTGCGAGGAATTCCTTTGTCAAAGCTGCCTGATGTTCCTCTGGGCATTTGAAAGCGACTGTAGATTTAGTTTTTGACGGAAAGTGGTTGGGAGATTGCCAAACCGATATGATAAACGGATGCCATGACTGCTAGTGGAGCTGAAGACTGGGATTGAAGGTGAATTGACTTATGGTATGCTACAGTACAGTATATCTACACAGCATATACAGTATATAACAATGACGATCCCATCGATGAAACAGCCACGTCATGATGAATTCCCAATCTGCCAAGTCTTATGGATATATTTGATTCCGTGATTTTTATCTTTAGCTGCGCATCTTGGTGCCTGATTGGAATCTTTAACTTATCCTTGGGTCGCAGCTAATTTGGTACTGCATAATCAAGTAGTTTGACGACCAGTATTGGAAACAGCGTCGACAACACAGTGTGCAAGCCTTTTACAGACTGTGTAACATCGTACGGTCTGTAAGATCTGACTTCTCAACCGTTTGTCGGACAATAGGATATCCACAAGTGTGACAGATACTCCGGTCAAAAGCGGCCCTTTGGAACACATCTTAGCTCCGACCATGGTTATACCTTGATCATATTAGCAATCTCTCGTCATGCCGTCCCAAGCGAATATTCCTTCTCACCTGATCAGCTTTCTTGCCTCCCCACAGACGCCCAGTGACGCGGCTGTAGATGCTCTAGACGAATGGATTTCTCATAGGAGAGTCAAGGGGGATACCTTGTTCGAGGTTTCTATTGGATTAGCGGAGCTGGAGGATAAGGTCAGTCAGTGTTAAAGACTGCCGCGTATAATGACTTGTCAGACTCCGCCACATTTATCCTATGTCTTTGACAGAGCTAGACATGCTACCTATGTACCTCAACCTTCCGACCTAACTCCTCCTATTGGCCCCTTCCCCCTTGCTAAATCGGCGTCAACGGCCACACTACTGAATCATCTTCTATCCCAACCTACTCCACCGATACACCATTCAAGAGAAGTTATCCTCGAATTTGTTTTGGCAAGGGAACAAAAGTTCAAGGATAAAAAACCTGGTAAAGGAGGGAAGGGAACATTAGGTAGAGAAGGATTCGAAGATGTCAGTAGGAAGCTTGGAGAGGTAGAATCTGGACTCGACGGCCAACTCGCCTCGCCATACCCTTCGCCCATGTCGGCGAACCACGATCTGGATGAACCAAGAAAGATCGGGATGATGCTGGTTTTGGCCATGCGAATGTCCATGTCGTATTTCACATTGCAGGAGCTTGCGAATCAGTTACTTCTCTTGACAGTTGCGGACGCGGAAAGGACTCTCGTTCAGCATATCAGAAGGAGAGTTGCCGGAGAAGGAAGATTCGGAGTCGGAAAGGAGCTGGAGTATATAGAAGGAATAGTGAGTTGAGTGAATTCCTCTTCCCTTCCCGATGGCTGATTTGCAGGTACTTGACAATCGACCCGCTCTGCGTCCTGCTTTCCGTTCGGCAAAATCTCGTACCTCACTACCGGACATACCCCGCTTTTTCATCAATCTACCCGCTCCAAATAAATCAACTACCTTGAGGATGCTGCAAAACTTCGTTAAAGAGGTCGAAGATGGGCGACTACCCTCTGCTTATCTTGCAGCTCAAACCGCTCCATCACTGTCGGCTCAAACCCCGGATCGTGGATACTTCAAGCGAAGTCCATACAGCCCAACAAGTAACAACAAATCTTCCGCTAGTCCCAGAACCCCCTTGTCTGCTTTACCGCCACCTTTACATTCACCCCTCAATACCCAGCAGATCGATGATCCGACACCGATTGTCAGCTATGTACTCGAACTAGTCTCAGAATTTCTTATGCGCGAAAAGCGAGAATACATGATGAAGAGCAAATGGGCAAAGTCTGGACGTGACCAGCTGGGAAAGGATCTCGGCGATATTGAGACCTCTTTGTGTCTCGCGAACAAAGGTACAGCGTCGGCGCATGCTTCGTCATTACTACCAACATTCCTGGTCCTTCGTCGAACTTTTGCTCTTCCGCCGACACCTCTGCCAAAAAGCATCGTGGAACCGTATTTGCAGATATTGCCAGCTCCTCCGGATCCAGATCATGTTCCTTTCAGAGAACCCGATGTTCAGAATACTACTGGAGCGTTATATGTCAACCCCAGACTGAAGGATACTGCAGCCTTAGAAGTCCTGCAGGAACTTTTAGATAACGAGAAAGAAAAGGTAGAAGCGGAAGGAGCAACGAAAGACGAAACAATTGCATGGTTATCAGAACTGATCGACGGTGTAGCGAAACGAGTGAGTGATTCCTGTCCAGACCACACTGACATTCAGTTCCCCGACGGGTCATACGAAAAGGTCTTTGAAGAAGCAAAACGGAATCTCATCTCCCCTACAAAACAGTCCGAGGCCTCACCACCGAAACAGGCCATACATCGTCGAGCTCTGTCATCGGGTGTCATCTCTGGATCACCGTCTGTAGCCTCCCTGGAGACACCACAGAGAAAGCACAGTCGATCAGCCAGTGTACCTCTTAACCTTACAGTAGACCTCGATTCGGACGGGTCTGATTTAGGCTCACCGGCTTCCCCAGGTCAAATCATGGCTGTGAACGCAGAAGTTGCACCGGTCACTCCGGTGAAGTTGGTCGCAGCTTCGTATAAGCAGCTTCCACCACTCGACCTACTTGAAACACCGTCAGATGGCGCTTCATCTCCGCCTTCCGCTGGCCCTGTCTCGTCTGGATGGTGGGATGTCGTATCTGCGGTTCATCCTTCGAGTTCTCGACCATGGGAAGATGATGGGAGTGTTCGACACCAGACCATCAATCATTCGACGTCTTTCTCTAGTCTATCGCTACCACCCGGAGCAGAAGCAGCTCAAATACCTGAATTCGGTATTCAGAACTTGCAAATCGCATCGCAACCCGCACGCACACCTCCGCGTCAGATGCCTATGAAGAGGGGTAACAGTCAGGGCACTCCCCCGCTGATGGTTAGAAGTGACTCGTTGACTGAAGGCAGCAGGGTTAGGAATCCACAATCGACAGGATCTGACTCCACCACACCAAATTTCAGTCGACCGGCTTTATCTCCTAGTATGGGCGATCGATCACTGTCTGCTGAAGCGAACAAACCTTCAGCATCCCAGCGACCGAAACTGTTTGAACGCGCATTGACGCTCTCGAGGCGTTCGAAGGATAAGGAGAATGAGAAGAATGAGAAGAAAAAGGAGAAGGATATGGAGAAGGATAAAGTCTCCAATAATCCTGGAAAATGGAACAGGGACATGGTTGCGAATATCATGGGGCCGCCTGCAGAGAGGAAGTAGTCAGAGAGGAAGTAGTAACGAAGGAGGTGTGAGGATGATGACTGCTACGATACATACACGAGATTATAGAAAATTGGATGAGGGACTTATGAATCATGATAGTACGAGTACATGTTTTAAATGACGGCCGTAGTTTGTTCCGGCTCGGAGCTTGAACCCCAGCCAAAATTAGATCCGCCGAGATCCGTAAGATTTTTTTAAGCTTGAAATATTTGGTTCAATTTTCGGTGTCATTTTCAAGTCATTTTCAGCAAGTTCACAGCTAGCATGTTCGGTACCACACTTGCTGGTGGACATGGAGATAGCTTGGAGCGCACTGAGAAGATCGTTCCAACTGGTGTCGAACAAAATCGACGGTCATTGATC
>JALPCA010000230.1:0-16006 GCA_026538345.1 Cryptococcus sp. GC_Crypt_4 | reverse complement strand
ACACATGCATAGGAGCAATACTCATCGAGATATCTAAAATTTTCCTTCACGGTGGCAATTAACCCCCAAACATTTGCCTTTGAACATCTAAACCTAACCCCCACGCATCTGGTACCGGTGGTTTTAAGTAATGTAGTTGTTTGTAGAATTCCTTGCTGAATGTGAGTATAAGATCAGCTTCGATCCATCAATGATGTGGAAAAAGCTATCCCAAGGGTTTAGGGGCTAGGGGATCACTTGACCATCTGGGGGAGGGGGACGTTGAGTTGGGTGGCAAATGTTTGAAATTCTCCAATCAGATCTTTGAAAAGTTATGGGGTCAGCGACCCAAGACATGATGAACAGCACGCATTTCTCCACTTACATCATGCATACTATATCATTTGTTGTAGAATTTCATGTTGTAATCGATTGTGTTGTCAATACTTGCATGCATGGGCTGAGTGAAAAGTAACTCATGATTTCAGTTTGAACGGCATATCCCTGACAACTGGCGATCATCCCCGCCTCAATAAGCATATTCAACATGTCCAACGCCGTTCATATACCCAAGCCAGTCTTCTTCAACCATCTCCTCATCCAGTGTTCCATCATGACACAATTCCAGGATCTAACGGATGACTGAGGATCCAACCTGGGTAGAACCATAAGATTTCCCTCTCACCCGACAAGCAACCCCCGGAATGACTTAGAGATATGACTTGGTATCGGTGGGCTTGGTCCTCCGTTGACTTCTTGCATGGTATATTGTTGCTGTGATCTCTTGCCAACTCAAAGAACTTGCCGATCTGTCCAGGTGTCTTGACAGCCCTTACATAGAAGCTGGTCGTACCAGCCAAGATGGGGTCGCTCGGTTTCACAGCTTGATGCCACCAAGCAGTCCCTAAAAGTGCTGTGGTCGGTGGCCTCAGAGCCAAGTTGAACACCATCGACCATGCCTTTCAACGCAAATTCCTGGATTCACCAGAAGTATGTGGTCACCTCAACCTAAAAGCAACGGGTCGCGTTGCTAGAGAAAAGCTGAGCGTAATCGGAGTAAAGTATGTGTGTGAACATCGTATATCGCGCCCTGCATGACATCGATCGACAGCGTATGGAAGAAACATGCTCGCTTGACTGAACACTATCTTGCCGTCTTGCTGAGTGCTCCCGCTCACATCTTTCCAGTCGATTGTATATTATCGAATTACCTTGCTGTATTTCGATGAAGTGCCCACCTTTGTCAACGGACACAGCACTGCGCCGCAATCTCTGAACACCATAATGGATATTGATCAGCTCGACAAGACTCCTCGTCATCTGGTGGTAGACTCCTACAGCAAGAAGTATACAGAGAAAAACCCTTCGTCAAAACGGATTAGTTGTTCTGCGTGTGCTCAAAAATATACGGACTCATGGTTGGCGCGAAAGACGAGGAGCACTCACATATTGAAGCCCATGCGAGCAGCGCAATTACTCATGCATGGATGAATGAAGCTCACGAATAATCTATATCTTCCATTGTTGAGCAATAAAAGCAGACAAAGTTTAGCGAGAATCTTCGACAATCCTACCTTGACGGAGAATGGGTGTGAGGTTTCCTCTCGCGTGTCGAGATATCCATGCCTTGCGAATCGGAGTACTTAGTCTGATCAACTGGAAGCCGTGAACAACGTGCCAAATTTGCAGAGTCGTGGATTTACCTCAGAGAGTGTGATGTTCTCCTCAACGCTTTTTATTATAGTATCCACAACGGTCTGATGATTGCCATGTACTTTGTCGTCCATTATACGACTAAAATACCATCGGAGATCCTGACCATTAAACACAGCTTCAATAATTTTTCCATTCAACTTTGCGAGTTCTGCTGTCAATCTATTCCGATCGTTGTGTTGGCGAAACATATCCGCGTTATCGGGATAGGAGCTTACTGCGTTGTGTGAAGGGGCCCGAAATGTAGATGATCGTAATAAGCGTATTCATCGCCGCCTAACCAGACATGAAGATCTATACTGTACTGGGGCATCGTGCCATTCGCCATAGCCACTTCCTTCACCGAGGAATCGACTACAGCGCGGAAGTCGGCTGACAGCTGATGAAAAGGTTTCCATTTCATGCTGTTACCCTCAACAAGATAAGATTTATGTTCTACTTACACAGTCTCGCTTGCGCGAGGATGATACGCGGCGGGAATGCAGGTAAAGATGAACCCGTCTTCCTCGTAGCCGCCTTTGTCGTCCCGGTGGGAAATGATACTCTCAATTTCGTAGACCGGTGCGTAATGTTTCAGGTGTAGTCTAACGAGTCAGCTTCTACTCAGCAACTGTAGCAATCTCACTAACTGGATTACATTCTCGTTCTCTGCCGCACGGCAAATCGACCCTTGTGCTTTCAGAAGTTCTTTTCGCAACCTCTGTAACGAGAGTTTAGCTCATGGGATGACTTGCCAGATCACGATATTCACCGAGAACCTCGAGGTGAAACCCAAGTGCATTACGTTTTTACTGTCGATCACCAGGCAGTCGAAGGCAATGAACGACACCTGGAAGGAGCGATGAGTTTCACGAAACCGGTGATTGGATTTAGACTCTCGCCTTATCTGCCGAGACCTCTGAGCGGTAGTTGCATACTATCTCGCCGTCGATAACCGTACCAGGCGATATACAGCCTGAATCGAGATAAGGGAATTGAGCTCTTGACAAGGCATAAAAGCGACAACTCCGATCGACCTATATGAGTATTAGCCCAGACGCTTATATCAACGTACTCCAACTCACGAGCCAGACACCAGACTGCTGGCCTTTATGCGCCGAACCGATGAAGAGCAATGCCCGCAGTCCATCGGGTTTCTTCGAGACCCAGAAACTGTACCGAAGTATCAGATCTGCTAAGCATCAACGGGGATCTCAAGCTTACTCCAGTTCATTGAAATGTTCTAGGTGCTTGCGTAGCAGGGCAATAGGTAGACTGCCTGGAAAGCTTTGCTCACAGTTTAGCCTCCGAAATTTACCGCATTGTTTCGGATATACCTTTCACTGAGAAACTCACCTGCGGTTTTTGGTCTTACACAGAACCGACAGAGCTTTGTTCAGGCTAGCTTCCTGGTCTTCGTCCACAACCATCACTCCAAGAAAGACTGGCGCGGGCATGATGTAGTCGTCGCTCTCTCGTGGGCAAAGTTACAGCTATTATGCGGCTATCAGGTGTCAGGATGTTGCGCAGATGAACAGACTTGGCTCCATTTGCCTTCGGATAAGAAAAAGATCCTAGCTCTTGTGTTGCATGAACCCCTTATTTCTGATACCAATGTATCGAAGAACCGAGATCGCACAGCCGAGAAATCCGAGTAGAGAACCAAGTAAGTAAGCAGGAAGAGTGAATCGACTTGGATTGACGGGTGATAGCAGATGACCCGGAGCTGGACCGGTCAACGGCCCACATTGACATACGACAATCTTGGGATCGCATCCGGCAATATAGATGTGGCACAGGCCGTTTGTTGTCCCTCGCAACGTGTTGATCGGTATGCGTTTCCTTCAGGCTTGATGCACAACTACAACATCAATTATTCACTACAAATGGCTGGAAATACACTCGAGAAATCGTTCAAGTCCAGAGGTGATGAGGTCACGACTGGCTCGATATCTTCGCGGGCAGCGGATGCTACAGTCCCCTGCGCTTGATTTCTCATCGGTCTCGTCGATTATGATGGGTCCTACAATGCCGATTATACATTATGATCTCGCTCTCGATGATTAATTTGCGACCCAACGATCTTCTTGGAATGTCCGTATTTCTGGTAGGGACTGGCTGTAAAGTGAAATCCTTCTGAACTGCGATTATGAGGGGCTCAATACCCATCTTTGATTCTCGTTACGATCAAGCGAGTTATAGACTTCCAAACCATCGCTCATTCTTTGCATTCAAAAAGGTCATATCTCGATGTCTTGCGACTATCATTAAACCAGCTAATCAAAGCAAGGCCACCTTTGTGGCGCTTTGCATCACTTTTCGCCTCACTCTGGAGGGGGAGAAATACGTGTATTCATTTGCCCAGACGCCTCTTTCCAGTCCCGTTGTTGGCACGCCCTCACTATACGTTCACTCTGGTTTTCATCAATCGACAACCAACAAACGTACAAGTGTTATTACCATGAGTGAGCCGCTGATGAACTCAAGGACGCGGCTGAATCGACTCACTTAATGGAAACGACATGATCTTACCAATGAGATGCAGATTGCTCTCAGCAAATCATGAACACGTCAACAACGCAGGATTGCCACAGCTCATCCCAGAGCAGATCCATTCGTGTGAAATCACCACAGCTCTACACGAGAAGCGGTGAGAAAATAACACCGGACACGAGATGACACTATCTAGTGTACCTCCCCTGAGTTCATGACAAATCGTCCGATATTATATGAAAGAATATCATAACGCCTCAATCAAGATCGCTACTCCAACTTCGTCGGTAGAGTCCGATTCTTACCTACCGACTGCGCCTCAGATCGCATCAGTCCGCCCGGTTCGGATCAATCAATCCCCATTCATTCTACTGATAGGCTTACTTTTCTGCCCGTTATATCTCAGACCTGAGGACGGATCTTGCCGAGATCGAACCGTGCAGGATAGAAACGGCTAAGTCATAAAACAAAGACTTACAATGGTTATTTTAAACTTGATTCAGCCGTGGACTTGTCGCCTCATCAATGCTCATGCTTACCTACAATCCTGTAGCTCCTCGACCTCTGTTCTGTGGAAGCAGTCCAGAACTTGTCCTTCAGCCATTGTAGATTGTCCGTCTCGTCGTCAATTGAGCAATTCTCGCAATGAGTAGTACGCTTGACCGATTCTGAATTATTAATCTCTCGACTATCCCAATCTGACGATCACGGATCTTCATCGAATACGGTCTGATCCGCCGTTAGATGGTAATCTCGCATTGATACTAGGGGTAATCGCGTAGTCAGCACTTGCGATGTTGACGGCCTTGCAGCTGATTGATGCTTATATATATACGTGCTGGAAGCGACATGGTTAAAGTCTGGAATGGCGGTAGCGCCAAAGGCAGATGAAGCGATACTGAAAGTCAGGATCTTGTCGGGGCTAACACGTTGCTATATGGTATTGAGCGATGGATGCCTTGTCCCATATGCGATTGTCGAAGAGGAACTTCTTGATACTCCGGATACCGGAAGACCTGGTCAACGGTAACATATCATAGATTAGGATTTATGCCAGCAGTCTTGTTGTATTAGTCCCGCCACCCAGAAGATCTAAAGGCCTTTGAATCGGATAGTTCCCGAGACCGATGACGAGAGTATCGGGACAAAGTTAGCACTCGGTACGAAGTGACTGATAAGGAATGCCGATGCGACATACCACATGGAGCTCTCGCCACGGCAACGTCACGCCGTGAATCGGGCTTTAGGATGTTCAGATGTTGATGTCCCGATTCTGTTCTGGTGTGTCCCTATAGTTCTCGCTTGTTCCACTTGCTAAACATTCTCACTGATGCGCGCTCCAATTATCCTCCAAATCGTCCCATCGATAGGCAATCTTCAAAGAGTATACATTAAGCAAGAACATCGATGATAGATGTGACCTATGTTACCTTAAGCGGACTCTGGCGCCACCATGGCTCCCTCGGAAGATTGCCGTACTCTCAACTCCCGAGCTGCTGTAATCTTCGTGGATCTCTTGAGTACACGTGGAGACAACACTTGAAGCTATGTCTTGTATACCGTACTTTGCCGTCCTGGTAGTTGTCTCATAATAATCTTGGGTGATCAAAACGAGGATGCCAACCGGTAGATTTCACGGCGACTATCATTCAAGGTTTATTCCATTTCGCTGAGACAGGTGAGTCTCACCGTCGGCTATATCTAGATGGAGCAGTTGTCCGATGATACTTCTAGGCAAGACCAGCGATGTCACACTCACACACGAATCCGAACACTTCCCCCAGCAACTGGTTCGATCTGGAGTGAGATTGACTCAAAAGGGATCTTCACGAGCTTCCTCAAGTCGTCCTGATCAGGTCCCTCGGAAAGCAAGCCTAATCAGGATTAGGCTTTTCAACATCTAACACCGCCAGCATGGGGTTCGGCTTGTCTACTGACAGATCTGCTGGCTACGACTGGTGCAACACGACACAAGTAGCACCTCACAATGGTCTTGGAGTCGGTACTGTACGTTTCGCGGACCCGAAGCATATGCCTACTAAGCTTTAGCTAGGTTATTCCAACGACACGTGTCATTCTTACTATAGCATACCCCTTGCTATGATCTCGCACCACGCATATGATGCTATCGGATGGTCAGTTCGTCTCGAGGTAGTATCCGTTGGCGCGTTATCCAGGCTGACTCTGTGATGTGCACAAATAGAGAGCCACGTATTCCATTCACTATTCCATTCCAGAAGACATAATATGTCCACATAATATCAGGAAACGCTCCCGCCTTCTCGATTTTGATATCGAGATTGCCCGGAGAATCTAGTCAAGGATCACTACTGGCAAGCTGTCACAGCGGGCATCAGAGAGTGCCTGATAGGTATTCGGCAGCGTATAGAAGCGACTCAGCTCTGTAGTCCCATCCTCAACGTGACACACACCTAAAGTTACTGTGCGAGAGCAAGTGTCCGGCATTTCATCCGTCCTCCTTCAACTCAATTCGACTCGCAATCCATAAGTATGAGAACAGACTTTCAAAGACTGTTATTGTCCCCTCACGACCGATACTTGGCCTAAACCAGCCCTTCCACTTCCCAAGAGGACAAGTATCTTCCAGAGATGAACAACAAGGTATCAGCAGAAATGTTTGCAACTGATCTCCACCAAGTGAGGGAGCAACAGGAGATGAGCATTTGAAAGGTTATATTCGGGATCACTGTAGGTATTTAATACTGGCTTGCGAGTCTAGAAGGACAGCCTGTCTTTTCATCGGTGGCAAATGTCCTCCTTTCCAGAACTGCGAAATCGCGACAAACGTTGTTTCGTGAGAAGAGTCCGGCATCAAATGATGACCGACCCGGCTGCTGTATTGCATCAAAGTTGAGGAATTCAGCACATCATCAGGATCCTCCAGTCACAATCTGCTCAATTCGATGTCGACCGATCCTTACGTGTGCTTTCTGAACCCTGAGTCTGTGCGGTCCTTCAACTCATATCAATACGATCTTGTGTACTGCTCACGGATACCGGTACGCGTCACTCCTAGTATAGCCTAATACTTTTCTTACTTCTTACCCATCTGGAAGGGCTTTCGAGTGGAATGGCTGACAATAGCCCACCATGAGGTCAACGTATCAAGACATGCTCACCTGAAGAGATGTATACCAAGATCAACAGTGCTCGAGTAGTGCGACACAGGGGATGCGCATTTTTCCCAACGGCTCAGACCGCTCAGGCCTCACAGCCGTAGTCAGATAATATACAGTATTTGGCACGAAGAACAAGTCAAATCGCATGGTTTCTGTCTGCTTGTGAGCAAACCAAATATACCTAACGTCGAATTATCTTGTGGGTGACCAAGCTCTACGAATTCAGCATTCTAGCTGTTATTCTCTTGACCACAGGATCCTCCTCAGATCTCGCGACCAACGCTGAAAGATCTTCCAACTTGACTCCATCCAAACGCGACACGCAGACTTCCGGAACAGCATGTAACACGCATTCGCCGAAGATCTGTCCTAGCAAGAAGAACCTCCGAGCTCGTTGGAGACGTTTCTTCAGGGCTGTCGTCGCTGCCGCACTACCGGATACCGATTGAAAAGAATGTTCCGCCAGCAACGCCGCGAAAATTGAGGCATGTTGTCGCCGTCCGTACGACAGCGATTGCCCTTGGCTCTGCTTGTGGTTGTGGTCAGCGAAGCCATGGTATAGTATGGTCACTGGCATGATCTACCCACGGAGCCGAATGTGTCATAGGCCCTGCCCAATCTCCAGTACGCGATATTCGTCGCACGAGATAACTTTGCCATCTTCGTCTCGAGGACTTCCATTTCCTGTAAGCCTCGCAAAAGCTCTGACAATCCACCTGTTGATTTCATCGAGACATCGGTATCATTTTGGCCGCCACAGTCAAGCATGTCTCTCTCTGAAACCCCAGGTCGAGCAAGTGCCCGAACGTTGGCAAACGACTCCGAGTATTCGCGATTCTCGAGAGCGAGCAGAAGATTCATGGCCTTGCCCGGCTCTTTGCGTGTAAGAGCATTATCAATCGGAAGTGATTCAGTTTTAGCAGGAATATCGGCCGATACTCTTGCATCGCTAGAAAGATCGGTGGAAGTGGAAGTGCATTCATCTATGACTATCTGCACCCGATGATCTCAGTTTCGATCGACAGCTACAATATGACTCACCTCGAACTCTTGATCTTTCACATCAATGATGAGTCGAGGTACCCAAGCTATCTCCAACATGCCCTTATCCGCAAACGTTCGCATCAAAGCGAAATATAGCAAAGAGCCATTACGAGCGATGTCAGCGACATCTTCGGTTTCCAACATATAACTGAAGTATCGCAGCATCTCCGGAAGATGCTCCTCCCCCATCTGGAGATCGGTGGCTGTAGGTCGCAACTGGATTCGGCTTGCCGGAGTCATGGTGTGAGATCTTGTTGAGAGCAGAGCTGTTGCAGATGGGGTGGTCTTGCGATGTGAGCTCTTGTTGGCTTTGGCTATAAACACTTGAAATCCTTCTTTCGATATACGTTAACGCGTTTTGGATGTATTATCCATGGAACGAACCCCTTGCTTCCCCTGTATCATAACGATTGTAGCACCATTGACGCACTTGATGAAACATCGTATCATTCTGAGATGATTGAGCGATAACCCGGTTGACCCATCAACGTGTAAGACGAAGGTGGATCAGAAGGAAACGAAGGCGATGGGGAAAGTGCACATCCGAGCGACAGATTGTGCGATAGATTGTGAAACGTGTAGTCGAACGTTGAACAAAGAGTATTCTCGACAATCAGGGGAAAGGGGGCGAAGCGGGCGAAACACTGGGAAAACCGGGAAAACCGGGAAAACCGGGAAGAAAAACCCCTTAACCCGTACCCGTATTGTTTGGGAATCCTCTGCATTTTGGAGATATAGTACTTGTCTGTCCCCTTGTTCTGTCCGAAATATTTCAGCAGAGCCTCACTCTATAGGACAGCAACAAAACGAGATACACCACGACCTGCTCCTAGCTGTTTGACTATACAAAGACTGCACCTATCTTTGAAATGGACGCCTTGAAATACGGCTGATTTCGGAGTGTGGCGCACTCTGTCTTATTCATTACAACGAAGCCAAGGCATGCTTCTTTTTATGGCTCACTCCGGCTCGGGTATTAACTAACAGGAGGGATACAGAACGACAATATGTGCAGTCACCTCACGACGACAGAAAATCGAAATTGCAACTGGAGCGTGGAAAGCTGGGATTGGTCGATTTGATAATGTTTGGCACGATACGAGCTCACGCTCAATATTTTTCTGTCAAAAGCGACCCAACACAGTACCTGTCCTCGGCACGGAGACTAAAGACTTACATTAAGTATATCAGAACGGCTCCGGTTCTATAGAGAGACTTTACAATGGGGATTCAGTTGAAGCTTAGTCATAAAGAGTTGCGCTGATTTTTGGATTTCATTCTAAGTAAACAATCACCGATCTGCCGAACTCTTTTCATTTGCCAGTCCGGGCCACCATTCTTAAAGCTTTCAGTCATCCGAGGCGTCAAGCGGTATTGATAGGCGAGGGAACGTATGAAACCGAGTGAGCGATCCTCTGGACTACAAGGGGCAAGCACGCAGGACGAAGAGATTTCAGGATTGGATGTTGATTATATAGGGATGACAGCGATACCGCTGCGATACCTATGTGACACATCCTGTATCCTCATTCCTGATCTCTTTGGTCATGACTTTGTCATCTTGGGAACGGAATGTCGAAGCATTAAGGGCAAATCCAGGAGCGCATCGCAATTGCTACGAAATTCGACTCTGAATTATTATCATCCTTCGGTTGTAAATGCACCCATCTTTACTCCAGTATTCTCTAATAGAGTATTCAGATGCAAACTGCACTACGTGTCAGCCGACTCACTCCGGAATAATCAAAATGTGGCTAAAACGACGAGAGGACCAGCAAGATCCAGTATGATGCGATATCATATAGTTCAAGACAGGATACGATAAAAGGGTACGCGGTGTGTATTACGATTATAGCGTTGACCAAAAATCTTTGCACCGCGGTCCGGACCGTGTGCTTTACTTATGCTAGAACCAGGTTATCAACGATCAGATGATCAAACGGATAGCGGATCAGGTCTGATGACTATGAGCGCAATCGATCGCTACCTTCGGGTCAGATGCAGCCGATCTTTCGAACTCTCTCCGATCTAGGGAATTCAAGCCACGGATCTTTCTATTTGACTCACAAACAACCTCAGGAAATCTATTGTAGCTCCTTTGCATACTGAAAGATCTCGTGTGCATCTTGACAGGCAAAAGAGTTTGGTACCATTCGATGTATTTATTCAGTGCCGCGTGTGCGTGATGTGGATACACATCGTCGCAAAAACACGTGCAACATTTCGCGAGTGAGCAGGAGGTGTATAAGGACTTTGTCACGCCAGGACAAAGAGAATCGTAGCGACTCCGCACGACTGATCTCGTGGCTGAAAGATGCTGCATTCAGCCTAAAAGAAAGGCTTCTGATTAGGAAAGAGGCAACCACACTGTCAGTCGCCCAATTATATAACGCCAAGAGTGCTTTCTGTGCCCCCCGGACCGATATTGAGGCTGTAACGAGACTAACTCTGTCATTTATTGTGATATCCTTGCATTCAACCACGCTTGTGAACACAGAATGGCTGCGACCGATCAAAAAATACACCATTCTGGTTTGAGATGCCTGTGCGACATGGTGTAGGGGTAGTGCTCAACAGCACCGAATCGGAAGTTCCGATCGTGGTCCTTCAGGACCGTACCCTGGAAAGCCGAAATGTCCTGAAAGTTCTGAGACAGCGAGCTGGCATCTCACACTCTCTTACGTGCTTATGGATTGTGATGAGTTTCTCAAGTGATCGGCATCCTAGCCTTCTGGTAGCGGATCTATGTCATTTGGTGATCCATCAACTCGTGACTCCCTACACAAAGCTGGGCCGCGGCTCTGCGAACCGTGAATGATACCGCTTAGCCGTAAACAAGTCCGATGGGGTATTAACTGAAACATAAGGGTATGAAAAAGCGATCAGATCATGACAGAACAATTCGGCGATGTCCGATAATCTGTTGATAAAGGGTAATTGCTGAAAGTGTCCGATTCGGAGTAAACAAGTCTATGACCAAGACAAAGAGTAAGCTGCGGACGTTTCACCTGGATTATATGCTGAAGCCGTAGCTGATGGGAGCGTGAAATCGCTTCTACTCCGTTGTCTCAATATACTTGGAATCGCTGGCTTACACACTGCCGCCATGTGCAATTCTGGTAGACGAGTCTTTGATTTCTGCCTTGCGACCCGTGTCTTGCCCAAATCGAGACTGACAAAGATGACCAGAACATTCGGTTGTGTTAGACCGCCTCGGAATGCGGACTGACGAGAGGGCATTGAAGGCGAGAATGGAGTAGGCCTTGATTTGGTACAAAAAATCGAATAGACCGTGAAGCGCGCCGATAGGTATATATGTAAACCTGTCAATCACCTCGATCTTAGACTCCCATTCCTGAAAAAACGGAATTTATTGTCTTGTACTACGCATCAGACCCGTACAGAGTCAGTACACACAGTTGAGTTCGTCGAATGTGCTTGTACACGCTAACGGTTGTGACAGCGTACATTGTTGCCCCTGATTCACGACGTTCACTACTTCACAATGCCACCAGTTCGATACCGATTGGTTCACTATGCACCATATCTTGCGTTGACATTCACCAACGTCTCACCTTGCATGGTATCGATTTGGATAGCATTCAACGAAGAATGGTGGGTAGCGCCTCCATTGCAGCCTGGACACTCCTTACTTCCCATTCCTATCAGAGAAGGTGTCCAGGTGGACTGGAAAGCCATTGCTCATTTGGAGGTCGACATGTGGAATCGAACTCATCAGGAGCAATACGATCCTCAAGTCGAAGACGTGCTCGAGATCTCTCAGTTTGCAAAATGGCAAGGTTCACTGTTCTGCGAAGCGGCTCAGGTCGGACGAGGGCAGCGTGTGGAATTGCACTGATAAGATTATATTGGAGGTAAGTCCCTCAGGTTTAGTTTTCTTCATCTTCAAAGCTGATGACATGCTAAAGCCCGCTGCGACAGACCGATAATTGGTAAAGACCTTACTGGGACAAAGGGTGTGGTGTATGTTTTAGACATGAAATTTCTGCAGGACTTGGTTATCTCCCCTTCATCTGTGCGCGCTTAGACCACTGTCACTCACTTCTGATATACTGACTTAGGTGGATGCCATTGGACAGCTCCAGTCGACTGGGGTGTCCTCGCTTTTTATACGAGATTGAGCGTCTGATCCTTCACGTATACTCAGGTTCTTTTGTGTGTTTCACTTGTTCAATCTCGCGCTCGCGCATTCTGACCAGTCTTCCAGCCAGTGTGGGGTGCATCACTCTCGTTTTCTTGTCTTGGGATCTAAGCTAAAAGGGTCTTGACTGCCTCACTGACTGTCCTGTTCGAGCGGCCGTAGACCATCAGGTCAGGCGGTCATCATTTTCCACCCGGGTCAAGGTGTCTTTGGGATCTTGCCCATGGAACTCCAACGGCTTGAAAGTGTCTATCATAACTACGTATGATACCCATTTTAACGCGGCGAAGGCGAGTGACTTGTGGGATAACACGCGTATTCATCGAAATCGACACACTGGAGACCGTCTTAAAAAGGATTTCTGACGTTTGCATTGAAGGCCTGGTGAACATACATTGTTAACTTCATTGGACTGTCCACTTATAATCACATCAATGTACAAGAAGCGCACGAATCACATACAGGTATTCCAGTTGGATGGCATCGTGTGAGGATAGTAAAGGGTGAAGCGATGACGAAGTCTGTGAGAGAATCCGCAATGAGGCTTCGTACTCAGACATAGGCATCGTTTTCACACCCAAGAGCCAGACCTTTCATGGCTTCGAGCCCAACGTCAAATTCTGCAATTTGTACCCGAAGTATCTTGCGAAGAGGTGCTCGACAAACCCATGGTGAATCATTGCTCACGGTTCGTAACGAGCGTAGACTATGAGTATTTTTCAACGAAGAGATCGCAAAGCACTACAAACTGCGAAAAGGCTATGTACTGGTCAGACTGTTGCCGGATCTTGCTGTTGATGTAGGTACATCGAGGTTGTTCTAAACATGCTTCAGCCTCTACAAGAGACGCATGCCATAATTTGGATTACTGATTGATAACGAGTCGGTTTTGTTTCTCGCGTCGACCGGGACGGGAGAGCTCGCTGAGACGAATGTAGGGATGTTGTGTCGAATTGCAGCAACGCAAACGGCGATGTACAGTCCGGAAACTCTAAGTACAGACTGCCTAATCGTGAGCGGTGAACTTGACAACATAGGGATTATTGCTATTGAAATTCTATTGATGAGTTAGACTAGATTGACACTCATCTGGACCGCTACGTGATACATTCTTCGTACTTCTCCTGTTTCATGTTGATTGTAGCATCTAACACCTATATTGAACATGATACCTACTTGCGCGCGCTCTCGCTCGATTGACCGGCCGACCGGTGGTACGGGAGTACCACCAATCCACGTAGGAAGGTCACAAGGAAAGGCAAGGAAACAAGCATTCGTACAACAAGATATGCGATGTTTGGTGAAACGTATAACGCGAGGATATGCAGAAGAAAATGAGAATGGCGGGAAAAAGCTATGATTTAGGGGTATCATAGACTAGAGGAAAATGGGGAAAAGACCCCTGAAACCAAAACAAAGCACGGCGCGGCTTTCGCCGACTTTCTCGTGACTCATTGTTACCCCACTCTTAGCTGATATAAACTCAATGGAGATAAGACCTGACAATGGGCGTGATTGTTGATCACAGCGATTGACGAGCAGGTTCATTTTTGACAGAACAGGTCGAGAAATTTGGATTTGGGTAGATCGCTTTCAGGTCTCGCTGAGTACGTTCTTCACCTCAATTGATATCAACGAGGCTATGAAACATCCACCCTTAGACCTCGATTGAGCACGGATCATCACGGAAAATCATACACGTAGGGATCAATCGAAGCCTGTTTCATCCAAGGGGGTATGTTCTGCATCCGATCGATGTTCGGCCAAAAGCGTTAGTACGATGCAAACAACATCCAGGATTCTTGTACTTCTTCACCTGATCAGCGTCAATCCCTTGGTGAGTCAGCTATTCGTCCCCTTCAGCATCTCATCTAGTCTCCACTGCCAAAACGAGAATAACGAGAACTCACCCTGGAAGACTTCAGAGGTGCTTCAAGTACGTGGATGCAAGGACCATGAAGTGAATAGCCTTTGAGGGCAACACGGTGTATATAATGATGGATGATCGGTATTATAGCGATTGCAGGAACTGTTCTCGACCATTTGTCTAGCTACATTTGACCACCTCCAGTCGACGCAGTACTGCTGGTTATAAGCACAGAAACCTAACCGGCACGACGAACGGATTGATCCTCGACAGAGCGCGGTCTCGAAATATCTCCGCTTCAACCTTATATCTTGGTCCTAAACCCAATATGTCTCTTGTATGTCCAGGTTACGAGCACGTGAGGCAGCTAGGAGAAGGCGGATTTGGAGTGGTACATCTTGCTAAGAAGCACAAGACTGGTCAGGTGAGGGGAATAGCACCGGCATTCAAAGATCTAAAGCTGATCGGATTCCGCAGGCCGTCGCAATCAAGCATATGAAACCAACAAATGACAAGATTGCTCTTCGATTGCTAGAAGACGAGATCTATACACTCAGTCAACTATCGCATCCTAATATTGTCACGTTTCTCGAAGTAGTCAAAGACAAATCTTGTCGATATGTCGTGATGGAGTACTGCGAAGGAGGCGATCTTAGAACATTGCTCAACGGTTATATCCTTTCACAGTAAGTGTCTGTCAGCGCATAGTCTTGGTTCCCCATCAGGCGGTCATCAGCCTGTGTATTGATTATTCGCCCCAGGACATTTGTGCCGGAACAACAAATCCAGTCCATCTTCGTTCAGATACTGCTCGGATTACATCATTGTCACCACTCTTTTTTCGGCGAGTGGGCTCTGCTTCATCGGGACATCAAGCCTGAGAACGGTACGTAGTGTGGTAACGTCTTTAACAACACTTCAATAGCTAATCGGCAGTACTTTTCGCGGCCAATGGGAGGATCAAATTAGCCGATTTCGGCCTATCGCGGATCTTGAAAGCGGGACAGTTCCACGCAACTTCTTTCGTACTGCTTGTCATATAGTACCCCAAAGTCGCCCTGATGTACGTCACTGTCGTCTCAGATGTCTGGAGTGGTTCGTCCTTTCGGAGAGGGACTTTTCGGCTGATTACAATCAGATATACCAAAGTCTTCTCTCGACCAGGTATCCAGCACCTATGTTCAGTGTCTCGGCTGGGCTGCTTCTCCGAGATGATCTCCACCACGCATTCGATCGTTTGGAACTTTCCTTCTATTTTTACGTGAGTCCCTGCCTACATCCTGCCGTGCAACTCTGTTCTGTTTTGTCCTTCTTGTTGACTAGAATATAGAACGATACATACTATCTACATTTCTTCGTCCTTCGCCTACAACCATCTCGCGAGCTACACGGCAAGGCTCTCACTGCGGATCGGTTCCGGGGCAAACAGCGAGACAGACCGGACCCGCGATTTATTAGATGGCATTATAATCAATGCGTGGAGGCTCGATTAAGGGGTTTTGCTCACGGTATGGAACTTTTAGACTCGCGATTTAGCGCCGACACTACGTCCACCACATCATGACTACCGCGAGACAATGCAGGCAATCATGCTGATGGTCAGAACCGTTGATCACGTTCATCGTCAGA
>JALPCA010000005.1:0-56547 GCA_026538345.1 Cryptococcus sp. GC_Crypt_4 | reverse complement strand
ATGAGCATTTCGTATAAGTATGATGTAACTGATTAAAGCTATTTTCAAAGACGACATATCGGCGATAATTTATGTCTATTCTGCATAAGTGTTAGCAAGTTCGTTTGCAAACTTGTTAGCACTTTTTTAAAACATAAACCAGAGGAGATTCATACTATTTAGTAACAATGTAAAATTGAATTTATCAAGGATAAACCATTTAACAATTAGTTTGCAGCACTGAATGATTTACAAAAGAATACCCATCGATGCACTACGAATAAAAATAATCAGCTAATCGAGGGAATATAATTATTTTTATTTAATTCGCACTTGTACCTCTTGTTCTTGTATTACTTGAATGATTAACTCCAATACAATATTTTGTATTAACTGATGCTCATTATCATGAAGTGTACTTTGTTCTGATATGTATTGAATACATTGATATATATACCCTTCTACCAATAAGCTCCCTTTTTCAACTGTAAGTGTATTTTGCCCATTCTTTTTTACCTTTGGTATTAAAAATTCGGTTTTTGTCAAAATAATCTCCTGTTCAACCTCTTTTATTCCTATGACTTTTTCTTTAAATACAACCTTTTCTCGTAAACTAATTTCACCTTTATATCTTCCTATTTCTATTGGTAGTTTCGCTGTAATAAAATTATTTACGTCTTCCCCATTTTCACTCTCTAATATTATACTGTGAATAGGAATCCATGAAGATGCCTCTACCTTATTCTCTTCTTTATTCCCTTTATTTTTTTTGTTATATAATTCAAAATAAACTCTCTTCTCATGAAGATTTAAAGAAACTAATTTACAATAACTATCCGAATGATATTGTTGCACTGTATTTAATAACTTACAATCTAATTCACGCCCTTCTACACCTTTTTCATTCCTAAATACAAATGCTTCTTGATTTTTTACATTTATTTTTGGAAATATTTTAAAACTATTTACTTCTGAAAAAATAGAAAATGGAGTTTTGACCACCAGTGAGCGTATTAAAGGCCCTATTTGTGATCCAGACGCTTGACCTTCTTCCTTTAATTCAAGTGGTACTTCTTCTTTTTTACCTCTTTTTTCGTGTGAATTATCTTGTATATTCAGGTTTTTATACTTGTAAATTTCATCCCATATTCCCTTACCAATCCATGGATTTTTCATCACCATCCCCCCGTCTGATGAAATTCAAAAAATTTGTTTTTTGTATGTGACCATTTCATCATTATATATGTTGTATAAAAATAAAAAGAAATTGTCTTTGTTAAAAAGACAATTTCTTTTTATTTTTATAGTGCTACTTGTACTTGTTGTACTTGTAAAACTTTTAAAGTAAGATCTAGTACAATTTTTTCACGAAGCGTATCAAATGGTTCGTTTAGCTCTGTAGAACAAGGTGAAAAGTCTAATTCAAAAAATTGAGCGCTTACTAATTCACAATATGGTTGTTCGTTATAAAAAACTGCATTTTCAAAGAAATATTTGTCTAGACGTGGTAAATCACCGTTTTTAGGATTTATAAAATGAGAAGTAGTGTCCGAAGAAGAAGCTACTAAAGCTAATGATAGAAAATCACCTTCTGTCAAATCTGCAAAACCAGAAAATGGAACATTTGCAATACGATCATATAGAACTCCATTACACTCGTTATTTGCATATTCAATATTTTTACGAATATAGCCTTGTACAAATAATTTTGCTCTTGTAACTCGTCGGTAAGGTGTACCTGGTACTGGTACAAATGCTACAGGCACTAACTTACATTGTGTTAAAAATACGTTTTTTAATATGCGTTTAATTTCAACTGCTGGAGGCTCTAATGAAATATCGGACTCTACAACAATTTGAAGCGTTCTTTCAGCTAATACAACTGGAATCTTTACAATGGGTGCTCCTGGAGTAACAATTGGTGTTGCAGTCTCATCACTTAATGGTGTTTGGGTTTGCCCTGCTACCTGACATGGTACATTAATTGGACATTGTTCGCTCATGTTTTATGCTCCTCTTTTTATAAGATTTTAGAGTTTATAAAATTTTCAAACTCATAATACCTGTATATGTCTTTCTTCTATTAATGTTTGGGTTCTATAGTAGTCTCTTTAATCATTATCATTAAGTTGGTATAATCTAATCATTTTTATTGAAAATTCAGAAAATTAATATTTTTAGATAGATACTAGATTATAGTAATTAAAAAGCTGACTAATTATTTTCAGCTTTTTAATTACTTTACATACACATAGGCTTCATTTGCTGTTACATAGTATGTTTTACTTTTCAAACTTCACATATTCACCAGAAATCCATTGATCGCCGCCAACATTATACCAACCGTCACTATATCCCCACGCTTGATATTTCTCACCTTGGTACACATTTTTCACGACGCCATAGTTAGTTCCTGGACCAGTACGAACGCGTAACACATCAGCAGTAATAGTTACTACACCAATGCCATCATTTGATGGTTTAGAAGTTGCTGGTGCATTTTCTCCTGTATAACGAATGTATGATGAATCATTATATACCCACTGATCGCCACCTACGTTTAGCCACCCATTTGACTCACCCCATACTTGGTAGCATTCTCCTTTACCTAACTTACGAATAACTGCATATCCAGTTCCAGGTCCTTTTCGTAAATTCACGTTATCTCCGTTAATATAAGCCACTTTTGCACCATCGTTTGAGGGTGGAATAGGAGTTGGCATTACTGGATTATTATTTCCGTTATATGCATTTAGGACTCTTTCAATAAAGCAATTCCAACGTCCTTCTGCTAACATACGATGAGGACAATACTTTCCACTCCATGATTGATGTGTACGAACTTTACTAATTGGAATATTGTACTGTTTCATTAATTGAGCTACAACGATAGCTGCATTATCTTCAGCTTTATAATATCTATCTCCACCACTTAAAGAATAACAAATTTCAACTCCAATAGATTTACGATTTCCGTTACCACCACCATCACCGCAATGCCAAGCGTTACGCTCTAAAGGAATACCTTGTACAGCTTCTTTATCATCTACCGCAATATGAAACGATACTTGGTTGCCGTTACGAATCATATAAGCCACTTCGTTATTTGCTGTAGCATCGTTATAAGTATTGTGGACAGTAATGAATTCTGGATTCATTGTATAAGGACACTTAGTACCATATTTGCTTGCATCAACTAAATTTTTTCTGATTTCCATTATTGAACATCTCCCTTTTTCTCTTCTTGTTTTTGTTTACCACCTAAAATTTCAACTGCATTTGTTAAAGCTTGTGGCAACGGAATACCCATTCGACCAGCATTTTCTAAAAGTGAAAGTAATTCATTACCCATGAAGAAGAAAATTGTTGCTTCACGAATAGCACTATTACTTCCTAACGCTGCATCTAATTGAGCTGCCACTCCAACCAAAAGAAAAAGCACCACCTTTTTGGCGATGCCTTTGAAACCAACTTTACTTTTTAATTCTCCGTTATAACCTGCTGCAATCATGCCAGTTAAATAATCAATAACTGCCATCGTTACTAAGATTTTCAATGTTGCATCCCATCCTCCCAAAAAATACCCACAGAAGCCACCGAATGTAGCTATAAATGCTTTCATTAATATGTCAATACGATCCATCTTTACATCTCCTTATTTATAATAAAAAAGAGAGACGCTTGTCCCTCTCTCAGTAAGTACTTTTATTTTACGATATTAAATCATCCCTTTTAATATTAAACCCAAGACTGACATAGTAATTGCACTAATAATAATTCTTAAAATCCAAGTTGTATTCATGCTAATCTTTTCTAATTGCTTATTAATTGTAGCAATGTCTTTCTCATTAATTGTTGTGCGAGTTTCTAAATTACGAATATCTCGCATAATTTCTTTTTGTTCTGCTTTTAAACTGTCGATTTTTACATATACATCTTCCACTGTATTCACATCCTTTTAAAATCTTAATAAAGCAATCTCTACATGATATGAGACAACCTTATTTATGGTGAATGCATCGCAGAAATTTCAAAACAAAAGCCGTATTTTATGCAAATTAAAAAACAGCCTATAGCTGCTCTGGTTTCTTATCAATTAAATTTTGAAGTAACAGTTGTTCTAAAACTTCAATTCTACTGTTCATTTGTTTATTCTCTTCTTTTAACTCTTGAATTTCAGCATCTTTAGCTTGTTTTTCTTCTTGAAACGCCTTTATTTGAATTGCTAATGAAGAATATAGTTCAGCTGCATTTCTTGTTTTTGTAACAAAACACTCAGGAGTATTTTCATCATCTGCAATCCACCCATAGTGAGTTTCTATATCGTTTGTTGTAAGAATTGGGTCCCCTTCAACACGATTCATTCGCTTCTCATACAAGTCTTCTATATCTGTTTTCAAGTTGTATTGTTGGATTTGAAGTGCCATAATTTTTTCTATTGCGCTAAACTGCACGTCACGAATATTTGTTTTGTATTCACGTTTCGATGCCGTTTGAAAAGCTGATGCTGTAACTGCGTTATATGCACTTCCTGACCCATTTTTAACCTGAAGTGTTGTATATCCCTCAACGTTACCATTTCGTAGCATTACTGTTTGGAATCGAAGGTCTGTTTCAGCGTTGGGCGTTGCAACTATATCAAGCATATTTTTTCCTTTTAAGTTGAATACAATGGAAGACTGACTGTCCATCCATACGGATTTAGATCCACCTTTTAACGTTATTCCACCAGCAGAGTCTACCCAAAATGCGTTCGATGGATTAGATACTGTGAAGGTAGCACCGTTGGCTACTTCAACCCAATATGATCCATTTTTTGCATACTGACTTATACCTTTTCCAGAAGTGATAATTGTATGCCCACCAGAATTGACCTCTGTATTCTGATTACTTTTCATAAACAAAGCCCCACCAGTAAGAATATCTACATGGCTTACAGAATCTAAACGAATTGTATTAGTATAAGCGCTAAATTGTTTATCAGACCTTAGGGTAACTCCGTTATTACCAGTAATATAAATATAGTTATCTCCATTAAGAGATACATCCCCTTTTGTATCCACATTTAATTTAGCGCAATAATGTGGAGTTTGATCCGCATCATAACCTTTAACAATACCAAAGGTACCGGTATAGTAATTTTCTCCTTTCACTGGGAATTGAGATATTGTTAAAGTACCATCGCGGAAACGTGATGTATCCACATCATCATGCATAAGTATTGTTGGTTGTATTTGGCTATCAACAGCTCTTTTGTAATAACCAATAAACATTCGATTTAAATTCGACTCCATCAAACGTATGAATTGCTTTTGAATGTGAACATAATTAGAACCATTGTCTGTACGTATGGTTGTACCTTTAAGTTCCTGCGCTTCTAAATACTTTGCTATTGTTGTTCCATCTAATTGTATTTTACCTGCACTAATTTTAACTTCCTCTGCTGTTTGATTGATAGACGAGATAATATCATTTTTTTTGACCGTGGAATTAATTTCATTACTCATTACAGATAACTGAGAAGTATGCGAATCTACAATAGCCTTACTTCCAAATTGACCGTTAGCTTCTATTTTCGTATAAACCTCTTTAGCTTCTGCTTTTAAGTCAATACGATTAGATTGCTGATTGATCGTTGTTTCCATTTTAGAAACTTTACTATCAAAATCAGAAGTAGCCACTTTCTTTGCAATTTCGCCTACAAGTTGGTCATAGTTGGCATAGTCTTTCGGATTCTCCATGAAACTAGAAGGTGTAATACCTTGTTGTAATTGTGGTTGCGATACCCAAAGTCTACCGTTTTTTCTAATAACCACTACGAAACGTATCGTAGTAACACCAGATGCAGGAGATGGCATAGTTACACTAACAAATTTCCATGATCCATTAGTCAGTAATGGTACAAGTTGTACGACTTTATTCGTAACCCAAGTAGAACCATTGTAAAATTCAATCATTACAAATGCTGTATTATCTATGGTAGCAACTGCATCTGTGTAAAACCATGCAGATAACACATAATCACCGGAGTTAGGAGATACAGGTAATGATTGATAGAACGCTGCATTTCTGTCTACTGTCTGCCCGGACGATTCTAATTTAACGGAATTCATACCGTCATGGTTTCTCGCTGTTTCTGGTACAGCTGTAAAGTTACTGCCGTTTGGACCGACACTCCATTTAGAAATACTCGGTTTTCTACTCGTTACAGCTCCTGTAGTAGCGTTTATTACTCGATCTTCAAATGCAGTATTAAATAGTAAGTTCGTACTTCCTAATCCACCTACATATTCTTGCATTTGAGTATCTGTTACTTTGGATTTGATTTGATTATTCAACTGTGTGATATCACTCGTGTTTTGTTGAATAACCTCCCCTTGTTTGCCTTGTGTTTGAGATAGAGTTGTAATGGTTTGTGAATTAGAATCCGTTGTTTGTTTAACTTGATTTAAGGTAGTTTGCATTGTACCTTGGTCTTTTTGAACAGTTGATACAGTGGTTTTTACACCGTCCACACTTTTTTCAATTTCGGTTGTTTTCTTGGTGAATTCATCGGTTGCTACTTGATCTTCAGGCGCTGGTGTCCATCCAGTAGCTTTATTCCCCTTTTCAAGTTTGAAATTTCGAATAATGATTTTTGTTGTTTTAGCATCTATTCCCCAAAATTCCAGTCTCGCTTGTCCTGTGTTATTAGTCTGTTCTGTAATTTTTGTAGTGTACGTAACCCGTTGGAATTCTTCCGTAATTCCTGTGAATATTTGTCTAACGAATGTATATTTAGGTGAACCGTTTTCACCATAGAACTGAACACGACCTGCCGTTTTATCCGTTGTTATAATTTTCACATCGAAGCTAAATGTTACAGTTTCACCCGCTAATTCACTAAATATTTGATTTAAGTTATTCTTAAATACTCCATAAGCTGAATTTGAAGTTATTTGCGTCGTTTCCCAATATTTCGTATCTGATATTAAATTACGTACTCCTATTTCTTGCTCATTAAATTTCTTTTCTACACTTGTTAATTTTTCACTAATCTTTCCTGCTGCTTCTTTAATTTCAGTTGTTGTTTTCTTAAGTTCACTTGTTGTTTGTTGCACATCAGAAATAGTCTTCTTTGTGCCTTCCACAGTCGATTCAACCGTATTTAACTTATTACTAATTTCAGTATCTTTTTTTGTTAACGATTCAATAGAAGTTTTAAATCCATTAGAATCCTGTTCAAACTTAGTTACTTTCTTATCAATTTCACCTTGTTTATTTTCGATATTAGAAATTGTACGGTTGACACCTTGTAAACTTTCCTGCACTTCGTTGAATTGTCCTGTCGCTTGATTTTGTGCTTCTTGAACCTTCTTGTTTAATTCTGTTTTTGTTGATTCAATATCTTTCTCAACATCTTTAATACTTTGCTGTAATGGTCCTGTATCTGGAACGACAAGTTCCCATACTATACCTGTCCATATTTTCAAATTACCAGGCTTACCATTACTAATATCACGCCATAGTGTTTTATTTGGTTTAAGACCTGTTGTTGGCGGATTAACACTTTCTATGATATCTACAAGGTTCTGTTCCATGTATTCTTGAGTTGATTCCGCTATATCCTTTGCCGCCTTACTTTCTTTCTGAGCTTGTTCAGCTGTACCTTTCGCTTCTTCTGTTAATTTTTCTAGTTGTTCTAATAGTTCTTTATTGGCTTTATTACCTAAAGAAGCAAGCACTCTATTGTATAATTTTCGCATTTCTTCATTCGGATCGGTAATTTCACGATAATCACCAAATACATATTTATCTTGTGAAGGGTCGGTAAATGATTCATCACCAGCAATTGCCCTTGCTTCAAGATACAATTTAGGTGTAAATCCAGTATCCTTAATTCGGATTGTGTCACCTTCATTAATTAACTCATGAGCTAGACCAAATACACGCCCAATAGCAGCTGCTTCTACATCATAAGTAACAGAAGTATTAACGCGTTTTGCTAACTCTGTTTTCATCAGAGTCATAAGACGTTTCGGTGTCATATTTTGTTCTTCTGTTTCTGGTGTGTAGAACCCGAACTTATGTTGACCGCGCTTGTTCCATCGTTGAAATGCATCATTGTCTACAATGTAAGGTAAACCATTGTTAATGCTTTCAACCGTGATAATCGTGTCACCTTCGCCTCGTACAAATCCAACTAAAGCCGTGCAAATATCTCTAGAATGCTCAATACGTCTAACACCGACTAAATCTTTTCCTAAAGTTACTTCCTTACCAGTGTCTCTACCGCGTTTTTTCACCATATCCACGTACCAACCGACGATTTGTGAACCAACTACTTCTACACGATATTGAATTTCTAAATCGAATAAAGAAGCAATCTTTTTTAAAAACGTAAGTGGATCAATAAATTCGTCGATTGTCATAGTGTGGAATGTAGAATATTCAGTTTTACCACGTTTCCATTTCATACCTTCAAGAGCTATATCTATAAATTCGTTTACTGTTTTACTTTCTATCCTTTGAGGTTTTATAATTCCTGACTTAGAAATTTGAACCCAAGCACCAGAAGCATGAACAGTGACCGATCTATCCTTTGAATCTTTTTCAACCTCATTGTTTATAACATAAGGAACAATACGGCCATCACGTACTTCTTTTAACACTAGATTTTGCTGCAAAAGTGTTGCTGCATGTTCTGTATTATCAAATACTTTAAACTCTAAAGTATCGATATTATTCTTAATTTCCCAATGACGTACATCATCCCAATAATCTTTTGGCTGGATATTTGCAACGATTTGTTCTGTTTTAAAATCCACGACATGAAGTATACCGCTAGGTGTTCTCATCTATACCTCTCCCTATATATCACCTTTGCTTTTCCGATGTTTGCTGGCATGATTTCTAGTTTATTTTGGCCCTGATTGATTTTAGGGTAATCACTAAATAAATCCTTTAGGTTAATTGCACTTGCGCCATTGATACTCACAAGACTTTTTTCCGTATCAATTCGAACTTTATCCCCTTTTTCAATAATGTAAGGAGGGTTATCACTTGTATTTTGGTTTACTTTCCAAACCTTGATATCATCAACTGTTATCGTTTGCGCTGGATCATTATTCCACCATTGCGTGATAGAAAGTTGTATTTGCGCGACTTTATTCATTAAAATCCCATCTGTATCTACCCAACGTGCTTTTGCTCCGGCATCATCTATCTCAGTTCCTTCGGCAAATTTTGTAATGAAAAATCCCCATTCATTCCCGATTCGATATACTTGTAATCTACCGTAAAAGTTATTCCAAGTGTTCAAATACTTACCGCGCGTATTAATCATGGTTTGTTCCGCTGGATGACCAGGATAAGCAAGTTTAGCGAACCCATGTGTTTCTTCTGCTTCCCAAAACACATCGTTCATTGATAAGCGAGCGACAGGCTTACTACTTTCGTCCAGTAACGCTATTTCAACTCGTCCCATTTGAACATAACTGGAACTAATAAATCTCACGTATGAAGACATAATGAAATCTTGTATTGGTCCACCAGGAATACTTTTTTTCATAATTGCGCCATGATGGCCCTTATAACTGTTATCCCCATAATCAGTTACATACACTTGATGTCCATTTGTTTTGAGTGCACCGCCACCTTTGGCGTCTTCAAATTCCGATACATTTGTCCAACCTATTATTGTAGACATTTCATCCCACATTACACGCTGCTTACGTTCTACCGGAAGTTGATTTGCTTGTAATGGATAACCAATTCGGAAGTATTCATTCCCCCTCCAAACATCTAAAAATGTAGAAGGATTTTCAACTTCAATTTCAATAATAGGCTCTGATTCTACAGTTCCTTTATTTTGAACGTTAGCAATTAATCCAGGATTATTTGTTTGAAATTCTACCGTTCGAGTAGGTCCTAGTTTATATGGCATAGGGCATACAAACGTAATAATTCCTTTACCTCTATTAACTAGCTCTTCTAAATCTATAGAACCATCAATAAGAGCCAAATAGGTTCGATCTAATTCATCATCAAAAATGAGTTCAGTAGGTTGTTCTGTAAATAACCACTCCGCTAAATCCTCTTTTATCTTTTGTAAATCAGCCATATTTTTCTTCGCTTTAATAGCAATAGGAACGTCAATACGACGCTCCTGTGTTTCTGTATTCATAAAAAAAGCACCTGGACGATGAGGTACTTTGACAAGGTTTCGTTTAACGGGAGCCCATGAAGGACGTTTTCTTCCCACTAGCATTTGAATATAATCTTTTTGAATATTATTAAATGTAAAGTTTAATTTACCCAAACGTATCACCGTCCTTAAAATTGCTCTAATTGTTTTCGCTTACGTTCTTGAAGCGCTGTGGTGTACTCGTACGTACCATTCGCTAACTCTTTACCATCAAGAACATTGGTCATGTTTACAGTAAGTTTTATTTCCTTTTCATCAAAAGATCTATTTGGATACATATTTCTATTAGTTGAAACATTTTGTCCACCATTAGGTTGATTATAATTTGCGAATCCATTTAAGGTATCATTAGGTATACTGTAATGCGACGTTTGGAATCCAAAATCAAAAACAGATGGCATATTCCCCATCTGTTTCTTAACCGTTCCAACTACATTTTTTGCTGCATCCACAACAAAACGTTTCCCTTTATCTATACCAACTCCAACACCTTCTGGAACAGCACTTCCTATAGGAATCATAACTTTCGAAGGACTGTTTATTTGTAACGCTGAAGAAAATGTTTTTCTAATATCCTGTGCCATGTTCCATGCTTTTGTAAATAGACCACCAGATGCACTATCTATACCTCGTCCAAGACCTTCAATAATACTTTTACCAATAGAATAAAGATTAATAGTATTAAAGAATTTTTCAACTGTATTCCATTTATCTTCAATATCATTCTTTATTTCCTTCATTTTATCGACGACAGCTTTTCTCTTTTCTTCAAATTTCCTTGAAACTGTATTTTTTATTTCTTCTACTTTATTGCTGGCTGCATTTTTCATCTCGTCATATTTATTGGAAACATCCGAACCCATTTCTTTCATTTTTCGAACAACATCATCTTTCATAACTTCAAACTTAGATTTTATTTGTCCAGTTTCCCAATCCACTTGATTTGCATGTTCCCCAGCTTGCGCTTTTGCTTCACTCACAATTTCCTTATGCTTATCTCTTGCCGTAGAAACTGTACTATCATATTGGCGTTTTGCTTCTGCAATAATCGCGTTGGCTTCATCGGCATTAATCGTTTTATTTTCATCTCGTTGCCGAATAGCCTCTGCAATTTTGTCATCACGCGTTTTCTTCGCATCTGCAATGACTTTATCCCTAGTTTCGGCACTATGCTGCACAACTTCTGCTGCTTGTCTTGCTGATATCTCACTAGCCTGTACACGCATATTTTCAAGAATTACTTTTTGCTCCATTTGATTTTTAGACATATGCTCTACAGCAACTCTGTCCATTTCATCTTGTAAAGCTTGCAAGGAGATACGTTCAGATGTTGTTAACTCTCTGTTTTCTCTAGCCGCTGTTTGTAGAATTTCTTTGATTTTATTTTCTTTTTCTTGAGTCTTTAATTTTTCTTGTTCGTAATGCTGATTAAGTTGTTCGATACGCTTATTTTCTTCTTCTGCTGTTAAAACGTATGAATCAGCGAAAAATTTTTTAAGGCCTTCAATCTCTTTTTGTTGTCTTGCATTTGTTTTTTCTATAATTGTATTAGCTAACTTATCATACTGTCCGATTAGCTTTTGTGATTGTTCTTCAGTTATCACTTCATGGTTCAATCTAATTTCAGTTAACTTTTGTCTAATGCCATCAGATAACTTGAAATACTCACCAAGGACTTTCTTTGTGGATGAGCTAACTTTACCTTCCGTATTCGTAGCAAAACGATCTACCGAAGCGATACTATCCTCTGTTGCTTTTTGATATGCTTTATATGCGACAACCCCAGTTCCAATGAGAGCGGCTGCAATTAAGCCGACTGGACCAAATAGTAAACCTATTGCACTTCCTAAGAATCCAACCGCAGCACTAGCAAGACCCGCAGCACCACCAACAATTCCCAATGATGTTGCTAATGCTCCAATCCCTGACATAACCATTCCAACCGCTGCTAGAACTACTCCAATAACTGTTGCAATAGCCGTTAAAGCAAGAACAACACCACCTGTAATTGCAATAGCCTTTTGTACTGGCCCTGGTAATGAGTTAAATCCATCCACAAGTTTCTGCAATCCAGCAACAAAAGCACTAACCACAGGAGCAAGCGCGTCACCAATTGTCTTTTTCATTGTAGAAAATGCTGAGTCTAATAATGTAATTCGTCCTTGTAGAGTATCAATTTTAGTTGCTGCAACATCAGCTGCTGTAACCTTCGACATGGAATCCCACATCTCATTAACACCCTTTGCCCCTTCTTTAAAGAGAATAGTTGCACCACGTACAGCATCCGAACCGAATAATGTTTCTAAAGCCATACTTCGTTGTTGGTCTGTTAAATCTTTCATAGACTCATGAAGTGTTCCTGAAATATTTTCTAGACTTTGAATATGCCCCTGTTGATCATAGAATTTTGATGATAAGAAAGCTGAACTTGTTGCTAATTCACGGAATGTCGTATCGCACTTATCATTCCATTTCTTAACACCTTCAGTTTTCATTACGTATTTTTCTAATGCAACTTCAATATCCCCTACGTTTCTGGAAGCTGGTTGAATACCGTTTTTAACTAAAAAATCAAAACCAGCTTGTGCATTATAAGTAATAAGACCTAAATCTTTCATTTTATTATACGCTTCTTTAGTAGATGGGTTTAACCGCATAAGCATAGTTTTTAAGGATGTACCTGCATCTGAACCTTTTAAACCATTTTGAGCGAATACCGCTAGAGTTGTAGCTGTATCTTTAAATGTCATCCCAGCTCCTGCTGCTACTGCTGACGATGCTGCTAAACCATATTTCAGTTCACGTACATCTGTAGCTGATGCATTTGCTGCACCTGATAATATGTTAGCTGCATCTGCTACTGAAAGATGATCTGCTTTAAATGCATTTAAGGCTGTGGATGCAATCTCTGCCGCCTCGCCTAATTCTAGCTCTCCTGCTGTAGCTAAGTTAAGAGCACCTTCTAAACCTCCATTTATAATATCTGTTAAACTAACTCCGGCTTTTATTAATTCCTCTATACCTTGTCCTGCTTGAACACTAGAGTACTTTGTCGTTTCTCCCATGTTAATAGCTAATTCGCTTAACTTTTTCATTTCTTCTCCAGTAGAACCAGATACTGCTTTAATGTTAGCCATTTGTTGTTCAAAATTCATTGATTCAGTAACCGCGGATTTTAAGCCACGTCCTATAGCATAAGTCATTCCGCCAAACACCATACCGATTTGCATTCCTGCATTTTGCAAATGGTTACCTAATGTCTCCATGCGATTACCAAAATTCAATAAACGATTGCCTTGCTGCTCTAATTCACGATTTGAATGCTGTAACCCAGTTTCAAATCGATTAAGTTCAGCTGTAGCACGATGGATTTGTTCAGCATAATGTTGTGCCGATTGACTCGCTTCGCCTTCTTCTGCTTTTGCGCGATTATAGGCTTGTTGAAGTTCCCTAATCTTTTCTTTCTGTTTATCCACCATGCGAGTGAGAACATCAATTTTTGCCCGTGTTTGCTCTGTTGCATTAGAAAAACCGCCCATGCCTGTTGTAATAGACTGAAATTCAGCCTGTAAAGATTTCAAAGAATTATTTAACTTATCCATCCCTTTTTGTTCAGCTTGACGGTTTACTTGTTTTAATTCATTTTCAAACCTATTTAAATCAGCAACCGCTTTATTGACTTGTGAAGCGTATCGTTGAGTTGCTGCATCATTTTCACCCAACTTAGCCTTATTTTGATCATAGGCTTGGCGTAATGCTCTAACTTTTTCTTTTTGTGCTTCAATCAATCTATTAAGTGCATCCGTTTTGGCTCGTGTTTGCTCACTAGCGTTTGCAAAACCACCCATACCAGTACTGATTGATTTCAATTCATTCTGTAAAGTCCTTACGGCACGTCCTGAATTCGCAATACCTTGACGAAAATTCACATTATCAAGGGAAAGCCTAACTACTAGATTATTCATTTCATTCGCCAATGTCTCACCCCCTTGCTAGATAATGTTTTCTGCTGGAACTTCAATTTCATTCGAATTCTGATTTTGGCTATTTGATTCACCTTGTTCACGGTATTTCTGGTTTAACCTTAAATAATGCCAAATATCCATTTCATTATCGATGTGATGATGTTTATATCCTTGGCGTAATAAAGAGAGGTAGAGCTCATCCATAAACTCACTGAATGTTAGCCCTCCTCCCTCTACGCGTTTGGGTTTTCTTCTTCTCCAAATCCAGAATTGCCACCAGCCGCTTCCACTGTTTCATTAATAATTGCATTAATTACATCTGAAGTAGTCGATAAGAATTTACGTGCATCCACACCATCCCAATATTGATCTAATGTAAATTGTCCATCGTATACTTTCACTACAAATTTGACCATTTTATCCATATCCTCTGGACCAGGATTATTTGGAATTTCAGCAAGCTCAGGTGCCTGACGGATTAGACGAGCTGGAATGAACTCCGGTAAATTAAAAGTTTCATTTTCCTTATTGATTCGTAAAGTTAATTTCATAGTTTATTCCTCCTTAGTTAATAAAAAAGAGAGAGCTTTTGCTCCCCCTTACTTTCCTGTTGGTGGTGTTACTGGTTTTTCATATACCTTTTTAAACCAATTATCACCAATGGCTTTTGTGAACGTAGGTTCATCAGCATCAGCCGTAAATTTCGGTCTATCATCAAAATCACGTTCAATGAACGATCCTTTAAGTTTTGTAGTCTGGAAGTTCGGTTTATCCTTCTTAGTTTCGGCTTCTTCTTCCTCTTGCGAAAGCTTCCCTTTTAACAACCAAACATATCGATATTTCCCGTTAGCCTTTAAGAAACGCCATCCAATTGCCAAATATGGTTTATCACCTTCACGCTTTTCATCTAATACACCATCTGTAACTTCTGGATATCCTTCAATATCTGCTTTTGCTGATAATGAAAGTCCACGAACTTCAATTTCAACTTCTACTTCTCCATCAGATTCGGCAATCTCTGATTTTTTGTTATCACTCCACATAATTTCTGAAGCTACTTTTTTAGATGTTTTAACCTTTACTGCCCCTTCTAATTTTTTTACATCTCCATATGAAACACCTGACGCATCATCTTTTACTAGTTTTGCATAAACAAGACTATCTACACCGACAGTCGAACTAATTGTAATAATTTCTCCAGCCATCTATAACTCCACTCCTTTCGCGAATCGCATCGCGTAATGAAAAATCTGTGTATCATCTTCATATAAATCAGCAACCGCATAACGTGAGAAACCAATACTTTTCATGATTTCATTCACTTTTTGATGAATCACTGTTGTACTACTTTTTGACCAAATATCGATTTGGAATGTGATTTTGCTTCCGCTTTCATCATTATCTGCAAATCCATCTGGCCTATTGTCTAATTCAAAAAACGTAATACGCGGAAACTCTTCAGCGTTTTTGGCTTTACGATAATAAAAACGTTTTCCGCCCAATAAAGAAACAAGCCCCTGATTATTTTCAAGAGCTTGTACAATTTCGGGTCGTAAATTTATCATAGATTCAACCTCATTTCATTCTTCAAAATATCTGTCATAGCGCGAATTGCCGCTTCTTTTGAAGAATTAAAACCCGGTTCTATAAATGGTTGAGCTGGCATTTTAGACGTTCCCCATTCTAAGAACTTCCCATAGAAAAATGGAGAGCGATCTGCTTTATCTATCCCAATTTTAATAGTTTTTATGCCACCTTCCATTTTAGCTTTTGTAACTCGTATATTATCAGCCAAATGTTGTCCTGTACGCCACGGTTCACTTTTCGTTGCTCTTTTAGGACTATCACTTCTTGGGGCTATTTCAGAAATAGCTTTTCGAATAGGCTCACCACCTGCTGCAAGAGCTTTATCTTCAATTTTTTCCCCACGCAGACCCATTTGCTCTAATTCAGATATCAAGCGATCAAATCCTAAAAACTCAACACCATCAGCCATTCATTCCACCACGCTTCCACATGATTGATAAGGTGTGTTTTTCAGTTGGAATAACTGAAATAATGTCATACATTACGTTCTTATACTTAATCTTCATATCAGCATTTACATCAGCGCGATATCGGATTTCCGTTTCACCTAGGATTTCGCTATTAGCTGCGGCTGCTTCAAAGTATTTTCTTACTTTTAAAAAAATAAAAGAACCCCATACAGTAAAAGAATCTTTATAACTTTCTATCAGATCACCGTCTGGGCTCTTTGCTTCATCGTCTTTTGTTTGAAATGTAAGACGTTTATCTAATTTCCCTGGATTCACTTGAATCACCACCACAATATTGCAATTGAACTAATATTGACTGCAAACTAAATGCTAATTGTTCAGCTTTCCCAACCGCTTCACGGTTTTCATGCCAATGAGAAATTAAAATACGAGCTGCTAATTTAGCAAGCTCGCTCTTTAAGTCCACATTTTTACTTGTAGCATTTTTAATATATATTTCAGCTGCTATTACGAAAGATGTAATGAGATCATCCTCCTCATCACCATCCACACGAAGATACTTTTTCGCTTCCTCTAATGTTAGTACCAAGAAGGACACCTCCTACCTTATTAAGCTCCTGTTTTAGGCGTAACAATAATTTGTCCATACACAACTGCTTCTGTATCCCATGGCGTAACATCTTCACGCTCGATTGCTCGGAATTCAGAAGTATTTGTTCTCCAAGCGTTTCCACCTTCTGTAGTCATATCGGTGGATAATTGTTTTCTATCCCAAAGAATGATGGCTTCTTTTAAATTACCAACAATGAAAGGCGCTTTCCCATCTTTATCTGTAGCGATTGTCTTATTGGACAAAGTAATAACCGGTTTTCCTGACAACAAACTACGTGTTGGATTTGTTGGATCTGGTTGAAGAAGCGGACGACCATTTTTATCTTCTAATTGATCTAAGTAATTGAATCCATCTTGGTTAGTAAAAATATTAGCCCCAGCTGCAAATGCCGGGTCTAATGTAACATTTAACGCTGTTTTAATGCCCTTATAATCTTTAAAATCAACCTTTGTCAATTTGTTGAGTTCTTGTAAAATTAGATAGTTACGAGTAGCAATAGATTTCTTAGCGATCCATTGGCGTAAATATTCTTCTAAAGCTTGATCTGTATCATCTAATAAATCATTTGGTACTGGTAAGAATCCTGCGTAATCTTCAATAGCATAAGATAAACGATCAAATTCAGGAGAAGCAATTTCTTGCATTGCATTCGGCTTACCGTACTCAGATAATGGAGCAAACGGTGTTGATGCCGCACGCTTTTCTAATGTACGAGCCCCTTTATTTGTTGAAACAGGTTGTACATTTACATATTTTTCTAAGTTATCAACCGTTTGTTTTAACTGATTAATAGTTGTAGTAATATCTTCTGGAACAATATAACCACCATCTTTACCTGTATTCTCAGATAAAGCTGCTTTATATTCCTGCATAACACTTGCTTCTTCATGACTTAAACTTTGACCACGAATAGCTTTCATAAATACGTCTTTGTATGATGGATCTTCATTTTTAACTGATGCTGGAGGTAATACTCCTGCTTGTGAGTTTACAGGCTCGGGAACTTGAATTTGCTTCATTGCTAAATAATTATCTAATTCATTTTTAGCGTTTTTTGCTTCCTCAATTTTTGCCTTTGCATCTTCATATTTACCGCTATTATTAAACTCTTCTGCTTTCGCTTTTAAGTCAGCAACTTTTTGACGTAATTCTTGTTCACGTTTATCCATTCGGTATTTCCTCCTTGTATTGGCACAAAAAATAGACCTATAGTTCTAACAGGTCTAGTGCATTTTGAATTTTTAATTGTTCATTATTGTCCTTCTTTGGAATAAATGGAGCTTTTGTAACTACTTTATTAGGTGTTTTTTGATATTTATCAAAGTAATCGCTCATACAAGCGGCAACTTCTTTTGCTTCCACAACTTCAATATCGAAGTATTTTTCAGCTTCTTCACCACTTAACCAAGTCTCAGCATCTACTAATTGTTGAATTTCTTCAATTTCAATGCCTTCTTTTAAGTTTTCTTTGTATACATTCATGATACCTGACTCAATATTGTCTAAGTCCTCTGCCATTTTACGAAGGTCATTTGCATCCCCTACACCAACAGTCCATGGTTTATGAATCATTAAGAATGCGTTAGAAGGAACGACAACACGATCACCGGCTAATGCAATTACAGAAGCAATAGATGCTGCAACTCCATCCACATAGACAGTTTTTTGCGCTTTATTACGCTTCAACATGTTATAAATAGCTAGACCAGCAAATACAGATCCCCCACCACTATTTACATAAATATTTAAGTTACTCTTATCATCTAACTGGCCTAGAATATTTTTCACATCATCAGGCATAACGTCCGAATCATCCCATTTCCACCCAGTATTATTTATAATGTCACCATAAATGAATAAATCAGCTGAAGAATCTGTTTGGTTTTTAATAGTAAACACATCTTTAATCGCCCTCACCTCCTTTCTGCGGTACACCTCCATTAGCTTTTGCTAATTGATATTCGTCCGCAATTTCAATAGATACATGATTTAAATCAACACGATGTTTATCACCGTATTCCCCGATTCCATCCATATCTTCAAGCTCTAATACTTTATTGATTGAGAAAGCACCAGCATCTAACATAATTTTATAGAATTCTGCTCGTGATTTAGAATCAGCACGTAATAAGCTTGTTAAATTAAACTTTAAGTAATATCGTTTTTGCTCATTAAACGAAAATGTTTTATAAGAAAACTCTTCTTCATATTGAATAAGAATTGGACTCAATGTATTTTGAATAAAATCCAACGCTTGTTGCTCAATATTGGAAAAAGTAGCACGATCCAACTCATTAATCATGTGCAAAGGAATATTAAAAATATTTGCAATCTCACCTTTATCAAACTTCATACCTTCGATGAATTGAGCATCTTTCAAAGGCATTCCAACCTTTTCAAACTCTAGTCCAGCATCTAAAATAGCTATTCTTTGCGCATTATTTAACCCTGTATTTGCCTCTTCCCATGCATCACGAAGAACATCTTTTGCTTCTTTACCAAGTGCTTGTTGCGTTTTTAATATTCCGCTATGCGCTGCACCGTTTGTAAAGAACTTACCTTTAAATTTTTGTGCCGCCTGTGAGCTACCTATAGACTCTCTGGCAATTTGAATAGGTGGTTTCCCCTTTAAACCATCAGTAGACAATGTAGTAAGATGAATAATATCATCATCAGGTATTTTTATAGACGTACCACCTGGCAAACTAGTAAAATACCATAGTTTATTGGTCTTTAGGTCTACAGTGGGCGTTGTAACAGCTGGATTCAGTACCCATAATTCTTTTGGTCTTCCATCCACACCCCAATGAATATTGATGTAGGCATTTCCCCATGTATTACGGTGTGTTTCAATTAAATGTTTGAATTTGAATGGGCTTTGATAAGGATTTGGTCTTCTTTCTAGAATAAAAGACACTTGATGTGCCTTATCCCGTTCTCTTCCCTTTACTGTCTTTTTAAACGTTTGAAAAGGAAGCATTGCAACACTATTGGCAAGGATGTTAATACATCGATAGACCGTTGGAACACTTAAAGATGATTCAACGGTTACCTTTTCGCCACTTGCGGCTTGATAACCAAATAAACTTTTAAACCAAGGAGCTGGATTTTTTAAATCTGTTGTATCCTGGTTCCTAAATAACTGCCGAAAGATCAAAAGTTTCACCTCCTTTCTATCTTCTGATCATTATCACCCCCAGGATTGTAAGAATCACACCTAACAAATACCATCCGTAAATAGGATTAATAAAAAAAGTTGTCCCTATAATAATGGACAACCCTGAAACGAATAAAATATCATCTAAAATACTGAAAAAGAACCTTAAAAACCACATGTCATTCCTCCTAGAATGAGAAATTTTGACTTAAAATATATGAATTTAAATCTATCTCACCAAAATTGAGCATACAGCGAACGTGTGAGTTAATTACAGCCGCTATCGGGTCAATTCTCTCTGTTGCTTTTGACTTGTCCAACATGATGTTTTCGTTAGCATCTTGCTTAGTAACAGCATTTCCAATTGCCCAATTCAGTACCGGATTATTATTATGAATAATTTTCTTTTGATACACTTGCTCCCGAAAGTCTTTCGTTGGCCCTGATAAAGTAGCCATACCCTGTCGAATTTCTACAACAACATATCCTTCTGCTTCCATGTCTTGCATGAACTGAGTTGCATTCCATGGATCAGCACATATTTCTTTTATTTTAAAATCATTATCTGATTCCATCGTTTTTATATACTCTTTAACGAAATTATAATCTACCACTGAACCCGGCGTTACAGTAATCCAACCTTGCTGAGCCCAAATGTCATATGGTACTTTATCTGTTTTCATTTTTTCATCTAAAGTATCTTCTGGTATAAAGCTATGGCTAATCACAATATAGTTATCATCTTTTTTGAATTCGAAATCAACACTAGTTAAATCGATTTTTGCTGATAAATCAGCTCCTACTGTACACTCCATACCTTTTAGTTCTGACAACTCAATTACACCATCGCATTTGTTCCATCTAGACATATCCATATAACCATTTTCTTTTCGGTTAACCCAAATATTCATACGTTTCGTTAGAAAAGACCGCATTTTTTCAGGATTATCAAGGGCGACTTTCAAATCACTTCGAAGCTTCTTCATTCCAGCTTCATAAGTTGCTACAATTGGATTGGCTTTTATCCAATTAGTTTCATCCTTAATATCATCATCTTTATCAAGTTCACAAATAACAACAAAATACTCATCATTTTCTACACCTAAATCATCTGGATCTAATATCCTTGAACAGTATTTATACTCCTTGTAACAAGGTCCATTAATGTTAAATCCCGCTGTGGTAATAATGAACATTAATGTATTTTCACGCGCGCCCATTCCAGAATCAATTACATCATAAATCTCACTAGTATCATGAGCATGATATTCATCAACGATACCGAGAGATGGATTTGTGCCATCACCAGTCTTTTTTGCTTCTTTAGAAAGTGGTGTTATTGTTGAACCACTCTTTATATGCGTGATTTTCCCATAAGAGTCCTTATATTTTTTGGATAACATATCACATGCACCAAGTTGTTTTAAAATATCATTGTAAACAAGGCTTGATTGTTGTCTATCCCAACCAGCTATATAGCACTCTTCTTGTTGATCAGATAAGAACGTTATATAAGAAGCGATAAGGGCCAAAAATTGCGATTTTGCATTTTTCCTTGCAAGTTCAATAAATACACGTAGGAAACGTCTATTATTTGTATCTTTAATAAGAAAACAAAATATATTAGCTGCGACGAATAACTGAAAATCGGTTAATTCAATATATTGCCCTGCTAGTACACCTTTAAAATGTTTAAATTGCTTGCACCACTCATAAAAATCATACAACTGTTCAATATCAAAATAGAATGGACATTCATCATCTTGTGTACGTTCTAGATCTCTTAAAAAACGCTCACAAGCCCATTTATGTTTCTTACAAGCCAATATGTTACCGTCCGAAATGTCATAAACATATTGCATTAGCCTTTCTTCTAGTCTCATACCCTATCACCAAACCGCTTTTCCGCATTGGTTTTGGGTTTATCATCACCCTTTGGTTTTGCTAAAGATGCTCTAGAACTTGGTGTTAATCCAAATTCAATTGCCAGCGACTTCATTTGTTCATGCAATTGTTTCTTTTTAGTTAATAAGGGATGTGGAACTTTATTGGTTTCAGCCGCTTTATTTGTATACTCTACCATTAGCCCTTCTTCACTGATAATCTTTGTGCATTCAACGTAATCAGAGTAGGCATCACAATAAGCCGCCAAAGCATTAATATCTACATTCGTAATAAGGTCTAATTCCATTAATTCTTTAGAAATACGATTGAATTCTTTTTTAGCTACTGCATTTAACCAAGTTGGAGCTTTTATTCTATTCGTTTTTGGTTGAATACTTTGTTCAGCCTTCACTCGTTGCTCTATTTCTTGTTTAGTTAATCGGTTTTTATTCCCTTCAAGTATTTGCAAATGAATCGGCTTTGCTTTTCGTCCCATGTGAACCACCTCCTTTGGTTGAACCCCCTTTTATGAAATAAAACGAATTTTTTGTATGGAAAGCTAGGCGGCGGTCTCCAGAGAGTCGCCTTTTGCTTTTTCATGGTGGGGGGTTGTTTATAATTTTTTGTTTCAAATCACTTCTTGTTTTTCTTCTCATCTTCTTTTGTTTTCTTGTTGTGGCAAGCATGGCAAAGCGTTTGTAAATTAGTTGGTTCTAATCGTTTTGACCAATCCACACGAATTGGAATGATGTGATCGACTACATCACCTATCTTAATGATGCCATTGCTTCTACATTGAACACATAGTCCATAATCTCTACGATAAATAAGCTCACGCATATCTCTCCATGGTTTGGAGTTATAGAATGAACGTGAGCTTTTGTTTCGTATGTATTTGTCATAGTATCTTGTGGTCTCCTGTACTTTATCTTGGTGCTTACTACAATACTTATCCCTTGTTAGTTCGTTGCAACCTAACGACTTACAGGGTTTGAATGGTTTACTTGGCACCTTCCATCCTCTTCCTTAACCGTTTCATTTCATCCTCAATAGCAAGATTCTTTTTATTAATCCGTTCATGACACTTTGCTATATCCGCTTGATGTTTACGGATCTTGTCGTTCACATATGCAGCAATATGTTCATGGCTACAATGAGGACATATAAAGTAACACTTTTCAATGCGATTAGGAAGCAGTGCTACTTGTGGTTGCATGTCGTAACCTTTATTACAATTGGAACAATATACTTGCATCTATCCTCACTCCTTATACTTAATCATCGTTCCACACGTACAAATAGAAATATAAAAAGGATTATCTGACTTTAATATATCTCTTCCACACTTATCACATTTGATGATTCTGGTATTCTCACTCACCTTCCCTCACCCCTTATCTTTCTACATAATAAAAAGCACCCCCCAATGGATGCCTTTTTCTATTTCACATATATTATTTTTCAAAAAGTATATGTATAAATCCCCTAAAATACATTTTCATACCATTTCAGCATTAGCAGAACTTCCAAATGTAACACCATCTTGATTTAAGATATATTGAACTGTACCATCAATTGCTAATGTATTGGATGAATAAATACTTATTATCGCTTCATCCCCCAAATAGCGGGCTTTGAAAGAAACATCTGGATTTTCAATTATAAACTTTCTAATTTCTTCCTCCAATTGTCTCGGAGATATTTTTGAAATATCCATTGTGAAGCTAAACGTCTGTTTTCTTATTCCGTCATTCTGCATATTTACATTTCTAGCATATCCTTGTTTATATTTATTTGGTTTTAAAGAAGTCGTTAGATCAGACAATTGATCCTCTAATTTATTCAAGTGTTCTAACAAATACCTTGAAGGATCACTTATATCAATACTCTTCATAATTGTATTACCTTCTATTACTCTGTAAATAGGGTTATCCGGTTCTTCATCATCAATTGCTTGAGTAACCATTCCCTTAAATGTAGTATTTAATTCTATTACACCTGCCATATCATTAGTATAAAAGATAGTACGTTCCTCAGTAATATCAAAAGGTAATCTTGTTCCTTTTTGACAAATTTGAATCACCGGTTTTCTTACTGCGTGCCTAATCGCAAGTTCATACATTACATTGGGATTTAAATTAGTGAGATTAGCTACAGCTAAATCGCAATCTAAAACACTAGTAATTACCTGTTTATTGATAGACCCTGGATTTGACATCCGATGCGCAACATCAATGTTCTCATCCTTAAAACCCATCTCTATCAATGAAGGTATAATTACAGCATCTATTACCCCATCAGCTGCTCTTCTTATATCAGATTGATCATCACCAATTGGTGTGATAATAAAACAGGTTTTATCTTTATTTGGATTCTCCATTACTTATCCCCCATATCGTTTTAACACAATTTTACCATTCACTTCCATATAAAAACAATGAAAACCTTAAATAATCACCAGGAAGAGCAACCATACATCAGTTGCCCTTTTTTCAAAATATTTTTCATTACTATAAATACGGTACATGAAGTTTTACCCTTCTTCCAATCACCTAATTCTGTTACATTTATCTGCACCAATATTATTAAGTAACAGGAAGAAGAGCAAAAGCTCTCCTTAATAACGGTATCATTCAATCATTACCATCTGCTGGTTTCGGATTTTATGTGCCGTCATTATGAAACCATTTAGACATACCGATCATAAAGGAATCTTTATGAGTCGTGTTTTCCGCCACTTCTCACAATACAAATATATCACGTTGATTCCAAAACAACCGGCACATTTACTGCCAAAAAGCGGTCAAGACTCTGCCACTTTTTTCTCTTTAGATAATATAAATTTTAAAAATCTTTTACCATAGTGCGTTTCTTTTACATCAGCCGGACTAACAAATGCATATTGACCGTGTCCTATTCCTACCCTATCTATACTAACTAGCCCATTACTCTCTAATTTAACATCGATACCTGATATGATGGCAGCTTCTTCTGTAATGATTAAAGGTGTGTCATAACTACCAGTTACTCCTACAAGATCAAAAAACCTTCTAACGTCTTTATATCTTAGATTACGTAATGTGTCATAATAATTTATTACTATACTCTCTTCGGATTTTTCTTCGATAAAAACATTCTCGAATCCATTTAATATTAAATTGATTTTTGCATCTTCATGTTCTTCGATTAAATCAGCTAATACGATTGGGAATATTCTTTCCGCTATATAATCTGCTGCAAGAGTGCTGCTTTTTGACAATTGACCAATCCTTTTTAGTTGATTACTATGTTCTTTCATCCTTCTTTCTAACCTATTAAATTTAACCATATTTCTAAAACTACTCACGTACGGCATTAGATCCATGCCTATGTCAACCATACTATCCAAGCCAAATTCTTCAGCTACACTTATAATTTCTTGCACACCATTCCCCTTCAAATACTCATCCCCTTTGTAAATTAATCTATTTTAATCATACACTTTAACTGTTAACGTATAAATAACAGTTACCCATATCTTATATTGTGTGTAACTGAATCCTTCGTTTAATCCCTTGATATCATTGATTTCATTTCACTTTCTCTTTTGAGTTACACAGTGCGAAAATTATGAGTAACCGTATAGAGATACCACTAACATTTTGAAAAACAAGCTAAGACAAAAATAAAATAAACTGCCCATGTGGACAGCTTATTTACATAATTATCGTTATCAGTAGTCAATACTGCATAGAATTTTTGTTATGGAGAGATTTTATTACTTGGAGATAAGCTAATATATGTTCACCTGTGTTTTTAAGAAATAGCCTATTCTTGGTCCATTGGAGAAGTAATATTATCTTTATATGTGTCAATATAAATGTTTCCATTTGCTGCAAGTACAGCATACGTAACATCTTTGTAGCTAAGGTTACGTTTTTTTAGCTCACATTGTAATTCTAACTCCGGGTGATTGTTTTGCCTTAGGTTTTCTGTCATAATTTCTCCATCCATAATTAGCTCGATGGGAAGTTTACACTCTTTTTTTGTTGCTATATTTAAATCTTGTTTTGTAACAGTACGATATTCAGGTTTTTTCAAAACAGATATTTTACCATTTGTTTCAACTACGACATAAAGAACTTCTTCAATATTAAAAATACCATTCTCTCTTAATTGTTGGTTTAAATAATCTAGAGAATAGCGCATTTTCCGCATATTATTTTCTAAAATTTTTCCGTTTTCCATAATGACTGTTGGATTTCCAGCAAATACCTTTCTGCCTATCCGACTTTTCATGGATATATAGCTAACCATTAAAATGACAAATACTAAAATAAGAAAAGCTATAACTGCATGATGAGTTTTTACATTTAAATTAAATGCTAAATTTGCAATAATACTTCCGATAGAGATAGCACCAATAAAATCAAAGGTATTCATTTCAGCGATAATCTGCTTTCCTAATATTTTAGCTCCGATAAATAAAATCGAGAAAGATAACAGTGTTCTCAAAATAATCTCTATATGTTCAGACATAAGTAGCTCCTCCTCTTAAGATTGCGTGTTCGTATTATAACGATTTACATAAGGATAGTATGTATCATTGTAAAAGAATTTATTATGTTCAATGACATTAAATAGTTCTTGTAGATGAATTAATCTCGGTTCTGTTGTCAAGTTTCTCAAGAACTAAAAAGAGACATGATTGTAAGAGGAAATATAATGATAGAGTTACTTAAATTACTTATATAAAAGCTAATGGACGAGTATTAATACTTATATAGTAACTTTTATCTGATAAGAAAGGGGTATAAGATTTATGAACAACCTTAATTTTATTTGTGAACAATTTGCTAAAATTCTTAATGGAAAAAGCAACATAAATCAAGGTGTTTGTTCTGTCTCCTTGCGTCGTAATATTAAAGTGCTGGTTCAAGGACGACCAAGCACCTCAGTGATACCGGTTGGGATATCTTTTGAATCGCTAGATCAAAATGGCAATGCGTTGAACCTTGGAGAAATCGCTATTTTACAAGAAGAAATTCCTTTATTTATGCAATCAATTGTTCAACAAGGGATTATTGTTAGCGCCTTACATAATCATTGGTTATATATGAAACCATTGATTATGTATATTCATATCCAATCTATTGAACCACCATTGAGTTTTGCAAAAAAATTGGCAAATTCCTTTTTGGTTTTAAGTAGTTATCCAATAACTGATAACGGGAGCTAATGTTAAGTAGATCCTATTTATTGATTTTCTATATCGAGAATCATGAGAATAAAAAAAGCCCTCCAGTTAAGCAATCTGGAAAGCATTTTTATAAATTTCTAGATACATTGAATTGCGACTTATTGTATTTTTTGCTTAGCGTGAGGGGTTCCGAAATGCTGGAGGTAGCCCCTCACCACATAGTTATCAAGTTAAAATTTTTTAGTAACCCAAAAACGAATTTTTGTGCTAGCTTGTAACAAAATAGCTTATTTTTTGGTTTTGGGGTAATCCTGAATTCTTAAGTTGATAGGAATGTGGCGATACCCCTAGATTTAAAAAGAAATAAGCAGTGATTAGATTTTAAACTTAGTCATTGCTTTATCCATTGCATCTTGGTTTACGCCTATATAACGTAATGTGACCTTCTCTGACGAGTGATTGAATATCTCCATAAGTAATGCTATGTTTTTTGTTTGCATGTACATATGATATCCGTAGGTCTTTCTCAACGTATGTGTTCCTATTTCATCTAATCCGAACTCTGCCGCTGCTCCACTTAATATCTTATATGCCATGCTACGACCGATTGGACGATTTCTACCTTGTCTACTTTTCAATAGGTACTCATTATCTTCTCTTTCTTCAATAAACCATTTGAGCTCTCTTTTCAATGCTGCAGTAATTTGTATTCTTTTCTGTTTCCCTGTCTTCTTTTCTCTCATAGATATATGACTACCTTTGACATCTCCTACCTTCAATTTCAAAATGTCCGAGATTCTTAAGCCTGTATTAATTCCCATAATGAAGAGAATGTAATTACGTAAACTCTTCTCCTTAAAATAAACTTTTAGCTGCTGTATTTGCTCTGGATCACGTATTGGTTGAACGAAATTCATTATTCATTACCTCCCGTTTCTTCTGTCTCGTAAACTTCTAATCCAAGTGCAAAAGCAAGTTTATAAAACGCTTTAGACTTCCAACGTCGATAAGTGCGCTCTGACATCCCTATTTCGTTATAAACCATGTAATCACATACGTCCTCTTCTTCTAAATAACGTTTATAAATAATATCTCTTTGGATACTTCCAGCACGTCCATTTCCTAATCGATTTAGAAACTGATCAATGCGTACTGACATTCTTTCAAGCCACTCTTCTCGTTTGCTTTGTTGAATATTTGCTATAGCAACATCTTCTAACGGTTTTCCAACTGTATGTGTAGGACCGTGCTCACGTATTTCATAAGAAGGAGTGACTTTCATTTCTTTACGCATCATCCCAAATTGTCTATGTATACGTATGCTTTCCAACACACCTTCTAATTCCTCTTGTGTCACTGTTCTATCGATTTTTGGTAAGAAAGATAATTGTTTAGTCATGTAAGACCACTCCTTTTTATTTTTAAATTACTTTTGTCTTATTGCTCCACGTCTTCGTTCATAGCAAGGTCTATGCATCCCCATTAAATCTTCAATGTCACGAGTACTTAATTTCTCTTTTCGTTTTTTCTTAGTTTTCTTTTTCGTTTGATTCGATTGCTTTTTCCATTCACGTAGCTGATCCTTTAACACCTTCATTTCCCCATCTCCCTTTTCAAAATAAAAAGGACACCTATTCCTAAAACAGCTTTTATTGCTGCTTTAATGAATTGGTGTCCTCTAGTTTTCTAGCCGGACTATATTTATTTGCTTTTAGCTTTCTTGCTACCCTTATAAAATCCATATTTATGATCAACTTCCGAAATCAAAATTACAAGTACCAAAATGATTCCAGCTTGTATGAAACTTTTCGCATTACTAAAGGTCACAAACATGATGATTAAGTAAAGAGCCCAATACATTCCAAAAAACTGTTTACTATTCATTTTCTATCCCTCCAGTACTGTTATTTTATTATTCCAGCTTTCACAAAAATATTTCTCCAAGCGTTATCGATTTGATATTTCTCTACTTCCTTTGTGCGACGCGCGATAGCTTTTCTAATTTTTTTCTTCAAAGCTTTCATTCTCCCAACCTCGCTTTCTATTAAAAGGATTATTTTGTTTAGTTTCTACAAAATGGTAATTGTTATATAATTAAATTATTAAAATATTAGGTGGTGATGTAGATGACTGAAACAATCAGAATTGCTCTTTTCACTCTTGTAGGAATCAGTGCTTTATTCTCTGTAATTAAGGAATTTCAAAAACCAGAAAAAAGAAAATTTTGGATTACATTTGAAACTTTAGTGCTAATTGGGGCAGCCTGGATGTTAATAGGACTTCTCATGTAACCTACATAATTAGTAATCCCCCCTGAATAAAACTCAATATTCCGTTAATACTGCAGACAACCCATTTCGAACCATATTCCATTACCCGAGCAGTTAGCTTTTGCTAGCTGCTTTTTTATTTACGAACACTTTAGACAAGATTTCATACAATATATCCAGTCCTTTCTTATAACTTGAACTCGTCACTTTCGTTATAAAATAGGGTTATGTCCTATAACTTTTTTCAGGAATCATCCATATGTTATATCTGAAAAAGTGGCTCTACTTTATAAAAAGGTGGTTGCGGAAACAACTGCCTTTTTATTTATGACAAAATGAAATTTTTGTTTAGTTTTCTAATTTGCTAGTCCGACAAAGACGCATGGTGTATCGCCGAACTCCTTTTCTTTGTACAGTTCTTCTAGTGTCTTATATACCGGGAAACCAACACACGAAACTTCAATTTTTTCATCAGCTGACATCGTTTCGATTTCCACATTATCCATAAAACCACTTCCGTTATGACATTGCATTAAGTAGTACCCTGTAGCTTCATATTTACTATTAGCCAGGATAACTTTTATATCCTGATCGCCACAAAAAGACACTTTATAAAATTCCATTCCTAGTCCTCCTCAAGCTCCGTAACAGTTATATAATTTCTAGCATTCTTCCGATTCGCTATTCTCCTTTGATACGCTGGTCTTGTATAAAAACGAACTGTTGCAGGAAGTACGCCCATATAATCAGCGCATTCCTGTATAGTTCCAATACATAGCAATGATTCACCTTTATAAACAACGTACTCCTTTACGTTCACTGTTCAACGCCCCTTTGCTCTAAAATGAAGTATTTATATAAAGTTTTCTCAACACCCACATAATGGAAGTTAATTTCCTTTTATGGTAATGTATTGGTAATCCCATAAAGTTCTATCGTTCCATTAAAAGGACCCGCACCCCTAATCGGGTCCTTTTTAATGTTTTCTACTAAAATAGCGTTTTTATTAAAATTTCTTCGTAATTCAATAATTCACAATGAGTGTATTTATATTCTCTTTTCAGTTAAAATAAAAAGCATACAAATAAACGTTTTAGAAAGGATTATAAATGACACGAATTATACTTTTTGATGGAGACTGCAACTTATGTAATCAAAGTGTTCAATTTATTATTAAAAGAGATCCTAAAGGATATTTTAAATTTGCATCACGCCAAAGTAACATAGGTATTCAGTTATTAAATCAATACAACATTAGCGAAACGATAGATAGCGTGGTATTAATTGATAATAATAAGGCTTATACAGAATCAGATGCCATACTGAATATTTGTAAGCACTTAAAAGGAAGTTGTAAATTATTTTTCATCCTTTTTATAATCCCAAAACCTATTCGGAACCTTTATTACAAAAAAATTGCAGAAAATAGATACAACTGGTTTGGCAAACAAAAACAATGTCTTATCCCTACTCCGGATATCAAAAAAAGATTTTTAGAGTAATTAAAAATATAAAAATTTCCATTTGCCTCTTTTCTTTAGTGACATGCTCCATAACTCCAAGTAAGGCATACAATATAAAAAATTCACTCGTGAAAATCTGATTACGATTCTTTGAATTTTTTATATCTCATGAGACATTTACCTGCCTTACTAAGAGTGCATATAAAAATGCGCTCTTTTTCATTTTTTCTTTTACCAAATTCGTCCCGAACCTTTAATAAGCTCCATATACTAAACTGAATAGTCATTACAGTACATTCATCTTTAGAGCGCCTTTCTCCCAAGGCGCTCTTCTTATTTGTTGCTGGTTTTGAAAATACTTTTCACCTTTTAACTGGACAAGCATATGTTATTGTATGGAGACTCTCCACTCATAGGGATCTACCTTTCTTGTCCAAGAGCACAATATATGTGCTCTTTTTTTATGTGTTTGAAATTCATTAACCTTATTGGTTCCTTTGCATACAGTATTACCACAAGGAATCCCACGGGTTATTCTGGTCAAGTTACCTTGAATTTCTTGCACACCTTAAGGGAAGAATCCGTTTATAACAAACGGGTTCTTTTATTTTTTATAAAATAAGAATTTTGTTCAGTTTCACTCTAAAAGTAAAATTTTCATTTTTTCATTCAACCAAGTTCATAACATATTCTTTTCTTCCCATAAAATAATGATTAGAAGCCCCACACGCATTTTATCCACTGGAAATAATACCTTTTACGTACTTACGTATTAGAAACTTCATTTCTGCTTCTTCTGCAATAGCAATTTTGTTCACTTTTTTGATACATTTATGAAACATTCACATGTTATCTTCAATATGTTCTATTCTTTTTGAAAAACCATGTGAGAATACCAAAACAAGAAGCCCTAGAGCCCTAACTCTAGGGCTTCTTGTTTTTAAATAACTATTTTGTTAAAAACTCTCTTTTTTCGTTTTCTTACATTTCAAAATACAAATGTAGTAGTATATAAGAACACATAGTTTAAGGAGGTGAAAAATGTCAGTTGGAGCATGGATTCCCATTTTATTAGTATTTGCTGGGTCAATTTACTTTGCTTGCAAGAAAGCAAAAAATAATTAATTAAAAGAAAACTGTTAATATATATCGGCTGATTCAATGTTTATTTTTAAAGTACATATACTTATACAGACTATAAAAATAAACATTATAGTTCTTGGTCCAAGAGAACCATACGCCCTAATGGTTCTCTTTTCGATTAAAATAACGCTTTTGCCCTGCAAGCCTTTTATCATATATATAGAATTTTCTCCATACCGTATACAAAGATGAGATTTCTAGAATATGATGGGAGGTAACATATGACTAACTCAAATATTTACGACTTCATCATGAAATACGCCCGAGGACCCCATTTTCATCAAGAATTCCCCATAATATTATTTTGGAGTCAAAAAAGCGGATGTACATCACTTGCTCATTGGTTTTTTTATCAAATCAACTTGTTTAAGGAAGCCATTAAATATAATCCATTCATCCATAATTATGAGTTCGACATTTACAAAAATTCAGTTTACTACTTTACTGGACTTGCTAATGCATTATCCACAAATGAAAAACCGACATATAAACTTGTAAGAAACCCCTATAAAAGAGCAGTAAGTTCATTTCTCTCACTAATCGCTCCACCAAATATTGAACATCCCGAATGGCAACCAATTAGACAGTTTTTATATCATGATAAAAACTGCAATAAAAAAATCTCCTTTAAACTTTTTTTGTATTACTTAAAAGCACATATGAATAATTTAGATGATGTGAACCCCCACTATGTGCAACAATATATCCAAGATGAAGAAAAGTTTGTTACAAACTATATTTACCTTGAAAATTTCTCTTCTGAAATCTCAAATATAGAGAAGATATATGGCTTAAAGAAGCCCCCTTTAGATATACTAACTAAGTCATGGCATCATCAAAGTGGTATCACCATTTTTAAAGGTAACTATGCAGATGCTGATATTACTGATCCTCTATTCCCACGACTCCCAACATATGAAAGTTTTTATGACTCCGAAACTATTCAATTAGTTGAATATATTTTCAACAAGGATTTCACTGTATACAAATACTCCCTAACTCCCCTCTAAAATATAGGCATTTTTATAATTATAGATTCATAATTATTACAGAGAAACTTAAGCCACCTACTTAAGTTTCCTCATAATACTCCTGCGAATTGAAGTTGGGCACTATTCTAATAGTGCTCTTTTTCTACAAAACCCAAATTTTATACCAATTAATTGACTGACATTGAATTTTTTGGGAGTATATGATAATATTTATATATAAAATCATTACCCTTATAAAAAGAGCTATGAGCCTTTCCACTCACGGCTCTTTTTTATTACAATTTTCATTTCATATCTACACGATTTTGACTAGCTTCTCGGCTAAATCCGTCTGTGTATCTCGTTGCTAATTTAGATATATTCATTTGAGCAATATCTTCTAGGGTATATCCCATTTCATGAGACATGATTGAAATGTAGTACAAGATGTCCCCTAGCTCTAAAGCGATTTTATGTGTATTTCCTTCTTCTTCTCCTGGACAATGAGCTGGATCAAATCCATGACCATGAAAAATCGCTTTTTTTACAACATCAGCAACCTCACCAGCTTCTTCCGTAAGACCTAATGCTGCATTTAAAACACGTCCACCAAAATCGTTATTTGTATTCCATGTACGTAATGCCGCTTCTTGATATTGATCTAATTCACTAATATGATTGATATTCATTACAGCTTGTCCTTCCTTTGATTCACTAACTAATTTAGTTGTTTCATATACACCGTTTTCCATAACGTTCATTTTATTTTCCCCTTCCTATTTAGCAAATTCCTAATCCTATTGGACGATTTTCAATTAAATACTTATCAGCTTGATCTATTACAAGAAGCGCAACTTCCGCTTGGTGTCTCCTTAACGCTTTTGCCATCTTCGGCAAACTCATACCTTGACTCCACATTTCACGAAAACGTACTACATCTCTTTCATCCCAAATGAAGTTAGCTTCTTCTAAAGCGATGTATATTTTTAACCGTGATTCCTTCATCGCTTTATGATTTCTTGCTACACTCATAAGCGAACCTACTTTCTAAAATTGATTATTTTATCTTTTCAGTAAACTTAGTATCTACACGATCAACTTTACCGTTTACCCAAACCGCCACTTGCTCACCGAATCCACTCATTGGCGGATTTACTGCTGTTACATTTCCGTCCTTCACTATTAAAAGTTTGTTGCTACTAACATCAATTTCTATTTTTTTCATATGTCCATCTCCCTTTTACTACCGCATGTACTCGACAACATCAGGTTTAAATCCACTTCCTAAATAAACCCTTACCGGAATTATTTCTTTTTTATCCCTTGCTGCCTTACACAATTCTTCAGCTGTATCCCAATTGAAAAACTTATCTACAGCTCTTTGAAATCTCCAAATAGCCATTACATATTGTTCAAAGATGTCATAACGATCATCTTGTTTAGTTGTGCATGGTAATTCATCCGTACATTTTGCATTCGTTGGAACTCGGACGCGTACATCAGCGTATTTAGTGCGTCCAGTTCCTCTCTTCACATTTGCCTTCATTACATCGAACTCACAAATTGTTGGCTCTACATCGAAAATGTTTAGTTGCTTAGGCATGTGCCATCCCACTCTTCTGAATAAGATCCAGTAATTCAATTACCCCTTCCTTGCTTAAAAACATTCGGCCACCTAGCAACTCTATGTTGTTTTCAGAAACTTCACCCGTTACAAAGCATGACTTTTCATGTCTTCTTAAAAGGATGTTTTCACCATCGACATGAAAATCTAGTGCCGTTCCTTCGGTAATACCTAAAGTTCTGCGTAACTCTACTAGAATTACTACACAACCTAGCTCGTCCACTTTTCTTGCAACACCTGTGTTTTTCATATCTTACTCCCCTTTAGTATTTTTATATTTATTTAGAATCTCATCCAAACGTTTCTTATTATTTTCAAAATCATCGCTTTGAGTTTGCTGTGGCTGCTGTATTGGCTCTTGTTCTTCTTGTTTGCGTAACCAATCCGGTACAACTTCCGTTCGTTTGGAATAACCTTTACCAGTACGTTTATTGTTTTTCTTACTCATTTCAAATCGAGTATCTAAAGCAGCAACCTCATTTAATGTTTTTACTTTTTCCTTTTCCCAACTACTTAAAATACTGCGGATATATCTCCACTTTGGTACATTTTCATCAATTGCTTTATTAACAGCGTGAATAACTAATTCATTACCGAATCTATCGCAAAACTCACCTAATTCTTGAATTGCAATTTCACTTAAAGGAATTCCCTTTTCAAGTAAAAAGTTGTAACTAATTTTAAATTCTTGATCAATTAATTTCTGAGTTGAAGTAGCATCATCATCATTTATATTTGTAGTAATATTTGTAGTAATCTCTGTATTTGTCTTACGTTCTAGTGTAAGAGACTCTTCCGTTTTATCGTAGAAGGGTATTGCTTTAGAATGTAAGACCCTCTTGCTTTCTAAAATAACAGGGCTATTACTTTTCAGTGTAGGAGGGTTACCATTTCCCCAATACATAATGGATATTTTCTGAACCATTTCAGGTACAGGTTCAACATACATAACGTTATTACACCTAGTTCCGTTAACAAGAATCGTCCTAAACTCAATTTTTATAAGTCCACGTTCCTTCAGAAAGTCACACGCTTCTTTTACTTGTCTTTTTGTAAATCCAAATGAATCGGCTAATTGTTGATAGCTCTTTTGAAGCGTGTCTGCCTTAAACTTTTGCTTATATTGAACTTGACTAGATTCTTCACTTCTTACTTCAGTAGGTTTATACCAATAAACAATTTCTCCTAAGATAGTAATTGCAACAATATTAGGTTTACCATTATCTAATGTAAGTGTTTTAAACCATCCATGATCTATAACATTGCCACGAAAATTTATTTGCCCTATTTGTAATACCTTGGTGTTCATAGTTTTCACTCCTTTTCATAAAACCAATGTGCTATCTCCCTATTTTCCGTGTTATACTTATAACAACTTATTTTTTGAAAAGGACCCACTGCAATGGGTCTTTTTACTTTGCTTCACATCACTCCAAGCTCATTGTTTTATCGGTTCATAAGTTATGTAAAACAAACATGAACCACATGCAATTAATATCGCTAATATAGCTAATGAGGTTGTATCTTCCACTAAATCACCTCCTTTTGTGCTTCAAGCCAAGCTTCTAAATCCTTTTGCAAGAAAAGTAATTTACGTCCTTCCCTGATCACTGGAAAATGTGGGTGATTTGCTAATTCATACATTCTACAAACTGCTATATTGAGGTAAGCAGCTGCTTCTTTCACCCTCATTACCTTGTTTGGTTGTGATTGTTGTTGGAATGAAGCTAAAGCTGCTTGAATTTCTTCGCGAACAACTTCGCGGATTGACTCTTTAATGATTTGATCTAATCCCATTTTGTTTTGCTCCTTTCTAATTCACTTAACCAACCATAACTTAACCTAAAGTTAAGTTATGGACAAAAAATTTTAATTGCATCTAACTTCACTTTAAAAAACTCAGCAATTTTCACAATTAAATCATAATAAGGTCGACGCTTCCCGTTTTCTATATACCAATAATAAACTTCAGTAATACCAACGGCTTCAGCTACTTCCTTACATGTATATCCCTGTTCTACACGTAGCTGCTTTAGAGTTTTCATAAACAACTCCTCTCTTCCGTTTTTGTTGTTAATTACATAATAACTTAACCTAAAGTTAAGTTCAAGTGTTTCCCAAAACTTTTTCCAAAAAAATTACCTTTCCACTTAACTGATAGTTAATATATAATGACAGTGTGACACCATAATAGTAATTAAGAAAAAATAATTTCATATAAAATAAACTTGGGGTGTTTTTTATTATGTTTAGTCATGAGAGATTGAAATCATTAATTGAAAAGAAGAGCATCACCCAACAACAGTTAGCTGACGAAATTGGTGTTAGTCATGTTTCTGTTTATAATTATGTCGAGGGAAAAAAAGCACCCGGTACACGTACACTTCAGAAGATAGCAAATTATTTAAAAGTAACAACAGATTATTTGTTAGGTTTATCTGATTCACCAGATTTAACAGCGGGCGAAGACTTACAGTTAACAAAAGAAGCACACGAAATTCTTCAAATCATTAATGACTTACCTGAAGAACAACGAAAAAAAGCATTAGAGCAATTAGAGATGTTTGTGAACTACGAGAAATCTAAAGGAAATATGTAGTATAAAAAGACTATCCAAGAAAGTTAGATAGTCTTTTTTACATGACTTTTTCTTTTTTTGATTCACTCAAACAAATAGAAAATAATTTCTCTTTTGGATTATCTTCTTCTTGCAAAAGTAATAAAGCTTGTTTAATTAGATTAACTTCCCCTTCTTTACTTTTCATCTTCTTCGATCTCCCTCTTTTTATTTTTGGATTTTTTTTACAATAATTTCTTTTTTCTTCTTTCAGTAAAAAAAGAAATTTCTCCTAAAATTACAAATGACATCGTCAATTAAGACGATGTCATTTGTAATATATATACCTTTATTATGTATTTTACCAGCCGCCACCAGGGTCAACCATCATGTGTTGAATTGTAGGTTTTGAATTATTTGTACTAGGCTTTTCTTTTATAGAATCAGTGTTAATGAATAATGTAGCAGCTATTAATAGCGCAGGAATGATTGTAATTATTTTTTTCATTATGTCACCTCTTTCCGAAGACAATTATACCAATTATTCAAATTAAACCCAAGTGTATTTTTGGTAAATTTGAATAAAATATATTCCCTGATTTTTGACACATCAAAAGAGAACGTTTCATTAACTCTTCTTTTTTTGTACCTTCATATGTTAAACCTAAATATGCAGTCTGTATGTCTGTTAATCTTCCATTCTTCTCATTTAATTGATTTAATAGTTTTCTCGCTTCAATCTTCTTACCTTGTTTAATCCTTAAATATGCTAATTCACCTGGATGGACAACATCTAAGCTACTAATTCCTTTATCATGATGAATCTTTAGAAATGATAAAGTATGTTGCACCATTTTTCTTTTTCTCTCAATTCCATTAATCTTACTATCCCCTATCACTTCAAGAGTCTTTTCCAAATAATATTTTGCCTTCTCATATTCATTCGCTGAAAAAATATAAGATTCACCTAACTTTAAATATGCATTTACTTTTGGAAAAGAAAAAAAGTTATCCCATTCAAGATCATCTAATAGTTCCATGCTAAAATGTCTTGCTTCACTGACTTCACCACCCTGCAACGAAGTAACGGCAATGGCTTCTTTATATCGTAATTTATAACATTCTCGAATGTACCTATTACTTACTTTATTTATTTTTATTTCAAGAGATTTTAATCGCTCATTTAAAGAAGTAAAATTACCCGATTGATATTGCGCTTGACATAATAAAATTTCAATTAACACTTCCATCTCTGTTGTTCTTATTGATTTACTTTCCAGGCTTAATGCCTTATGGTACTGTGTAGCATCAATCTCACCTATATATCGTCTATATATAATTCTATAGACATTAGCAAATTCTCTATTTTCTGCTACCTTTGATTGTGATTCACTATTGATAATATTAATTAATAGATTAAACTTTCCCCTTAAAGCTAAATCCTCCATTGCCTCACGTAAGTTTTCTGATTTTGGTCTCGTTATATATATATAATCTGTTAATAAATTTTCTTGAACCTGTATGCCTTTGTTTAATAGGATGGCCGTCTTAGAAAGAAAGCCAAAACTCATGTCTGTGTTACCTTTAAAAACTTTTGTAACAGTACTTGGCTTAACTCCCCAATAATTTGCGAGTTTATTTTTTCTTATTCCAGCTGCACATAACTCTTTTTCAATTTGATTTAGAGCTTTCCACATGTTTTGTCCCCCTTATTGGAACAAGACACACTTCCCTATCATGAAAACGCACCTTAATGATGAATTACATCTAAAAGTTGTGTTATACTAGCCATATATGTTACGCATAGTCGTAACTGAAAGGCTCATGGCAAATGTTTTCCCTACTACAATTAGGGCAAACGGTGTAAAAGTGTTCCCAGCACAATTACACACGCTATGGGTCTTTTTCGTTCCGTCAAATTATATTATTAAGAATATTCTATCACAAATAACCCAAACATCTATTCTCTTATATTCTGAAAATACTTGAGAAAGTTAAAAATACTAATATAAATCTAGTTTTTTGACAGTTAAAAATATGAAATATTGCATTTGATAATCGGTTTATATGTAACTATAGTGATAGCAAAAGTTCAATTATTCTTTTAGAGATGCAAAGTTAATAAATACCTATTGAGATTTTATATTAAAATTACTATCCTGAACCAAAATAGTACAAGTTTAACTATTTCCAATTATGTAATCATTTAGTTTTAACTGTATATGCCATAATTTAAGAATAAGAAAAGCCACTCATCTAAGTGGCTTTTCTTATTCTTAATAGACAAACTCAATCTAAATTCATCATTTTCTTTAGGGTATTTTAAAAATGAACATAATTATGATTTTCTACTGAATGGCCTTTTACTCCAATCTGCAGATAAATTATTTAATAAGAAAAGTGTATTTGGAACTGGTGATGGAAACCTCGCAGCTTGAAAATTTGTAAGAAGTGGAGATGCAATAGCGCCATCTATGGTACTACCAGCTTGAACTTGCACCATATCCCCTGCATTCAATTGTACAATCGTAGAAACTGTTACCGCATTTAAAAGCCCAGTATTTCCACCAAAAAAGCTATCATCTCCTGCTATTAAAGTACTGTTAACTGTTATAAATACTTCCGTCACATAATTTAGGGTATCATCAGTAGGACTAAAAATTATAGTAGTAATAATTAAATATACTCCATCTTGTTGCGGTATAAATGTTGATACACCATCATATTCACCATTTAAATCGAATTGTGTAGTTTCAAATGTTACTATAGACAGTGTATTAGCAGTAACGGACTGATCAGTAGATTTGAAAGCTCTGAATGCAGATTCAAATCCCGTTGGACCTGTTGGACCTGTTATTCCAGTTGCTCCTGTTGGGCCTGTCGGACCTGTTATTCCAGTTACTCCCGTTGGGCCTGTCGGGCCTGTTATTCCAGTTGCTCCCGTTGGGCCTGTCGGGCCTGTTATTCCAGTTGCTCCCGTTGGGCCTGTCGGGCCTGTTATTCCAGTTGGACCTATTGGACCTCCTGAAGGACCTGTTGGACCTGTTGGACCTGCCGGGCCTCCTGAAGGACCTGTTACTCCGGTTACTCCCGTTGGACCTGTTGGGCCTGTTATTCCAGTTACCCCCGTTGGACCTGTCGGGCCTATTATTCCAGTTACTCCCGTTGGACCTGTTGGGCCTGTTATCCCGGTTACTCCCGTTGCACCTGTTGGGCCTGTTATCCCGGTTACTCCCGTTGCACCTGTTATTCCAGTTGCTCCCGTTGGACCTATTGGGCCTGTTATTCCGGTTACTCCCGTTGGGCCTGTCGGACCTGTTGCTCCACTTGCTCCCGTTGGTAGAGTAAATGAGGAAATCGGTGGCAATGTCGGTCCTATTAAACTCGAATCCAGTGAACTAGCAGATAGATTTTTAGAGTTTAATCCTTCCCATTTCTTTTTCCTCTCCATATATCTCACTCCAAATAAAAATCATTTCTTAATTAAGAAAATATTAATTGTACAAAATATGATATATACAAGATGTACTATTCCAAATAAAATATTTTAAATAAAAATATTTCCTTAAATATACAAAATTCTTTTATAAAATTAACTTTTGTAAAAAACAACCAATATATTAAATAATCAATTCTGTTCATATATGGTAAAATATATCCATCGCTGATATGTCCAACTATGTAATTTTCATAGCAGCAAATTACAACTAGACTTATACAACATGATTCAAAACAAATGAAGGAGTGTTTTAAGTGAAAGGACATATTCGAAAAAGAGGAAATAAATATTGCATCGTTATTGATATCGGTCCTGATCCAGAGACAGGAAAAAGAAGACAGAAGTGGTTTTCTGGATATAAGACAAAAAAAGAAGCACAGGCCGATGTAGCAAAAAAGATTACAGAGTTGAATGAAGGAACTTTTATAGAGCCATCTAAAATTACATTAAAAGATTATCTAAATCATTGGCTAGAAATTAAAAGTATGAGCATAGAAAAGAGTACCTTTGCTGGCTATAGGGCATTTATCAACCAACATGTTATACCTAGTATAGGAATGGTCGCGCTTCATAAATTAAATGTTATGCACATTCAGAAATGCTATAAGACTGCGCTAGATAAAGGGATTGCAAGCAATTCTATTCTGCTTATGCATAGAATTTTAAAGAGCGCTTTAAACCTAGCCGTAAAACAAAATATTATGTCTCGAAATCCAGCAGATTTTGCTGAGATACCTAAAAAAGAAAAAACCCCTATCCAGACTTGGACAGAGGAAGAAGTAAAAAAATTTTTAGCTCATTCACAAGAATCACGATATCACATTGGGTATCTACTTGCAATAACTACAGGTATGCGTCTAGGAGAAGTTCTAGGGTTACGATGGCAGGACATTGATTTTGAAAAACATACCGTTACAATAAATCAAACATCTGGTCATGACAATAAAATCAAAAAAACTGCAAAAACAAATTCGTCAAAACGCACAATTCCTGTACCTAATGAAACAATAGCCGCCTTAAAAAAACATAAAATTTTAATTAATAAAGAGAAATTAAGGTTTGGTTCTGCTTATCTAGATCAAGATTTAATAAATTGTAATGAGTTTGGAAGAATCATAAAAAGAGCACCTTTCAGAAAAGGTTTCATTAGGGCGACACACAAAGTAGGTATAAAAGAAATTAAATTCCATGATTTAAGACATACACATGCAACTATACTATTTAAACAAGGAGTTAACCCTAAAATCATCAGTGAGAGATTAGGTCATACAGATATTTCAATGACATTAAGTATCTATTCTCATGTTTTACCGAATATGCAAGAAGAAGCCGTTAAAAACTTTGGTAAAAGCATCTTTGGATAACGTATGTTTGCAAAATGTTTGCAATTCATAAAAATAGGTCAAACAAACGTTGTTATATCAAGGTTTGTTTAACCTATCATCTTATATTCTTGATAAAATCTCCGAATCCCTATTGAAATATTTAATAATGGAGCGTTCTCACCACCGCGGGTTATGCATTCGAATCGATATACATAGGAGAAAAAATCTTGTGTTTTTTCATCTTTTATCGGCCCTGACATCGCCTCACAAATATTTTGTGATCTAAGAGGGGAAAAATAGATTTCTTCTTCATTTGTATTTTCTAAATATATAGGACGCTCACAAAAAATATGTGAGATTAAAGCGGGCACCCACTTAGAATACGTTTCATTATCATGTAGTACTGGCAAATTAGAAATCAAATCGGATTGCCATTCATATTTTGGTGGTTCTACTAATCTATTTGGTTTCCAATCATGAATAATCTCATACCAACTTTGAAAAATATAATCGAGCTGCTCTTGTCTAATAGGTTCTTTCGATACAATCCATGGTGTATTTTCATTTAATACGTACGGGTTATGCTGAATAAACAATATATCCGAAAACATATCATACAATCTTTCATTCAAACGTTTCAACTTACTCGTTAATAAAAATGTCTTATAATGTATCTCTACGATGTCCAGCCATTCAATAGGAAAGTATATAAATGATACCTTTTCATTTAAAAGGGGTTCTACTATATTTTCAAATGTTAGCAGCCTTAATTTTTTCATAAAATGATTCCTTCCTTTCTTCAGTTGTCTTGATTATCAAAAAGCTAGAACAATAGTTACTTAATCTCATCCATTTAAACCAAGTATTTAAAAGAAACGTAAAAACTGTTTATCTACATAAATTATTATCAAACCGACTCTTTTAAAAATTCAAAGTAATTATCATGTATAACACCTCTATTATATTTGAATTTCGATACATTCGAATTATACATTACACTTAATGCATTGTACTTATCATTTACAATATCTTTACAAAAAAACCAAAAAAGAACACCTTAATTCGGTGCCCTTTTTACAAATATCAACCTTTATGTAATTGAACATATAGATAACAGTAATCCCCCAAATGAAATTGCTCCTAGTAAACCTACTACAACTCCTGTTAGACAAATACAATCAGCAAGACAAATAGAAGACTGCGATAATGGAACAAATGACCTACTTGTACTCGAACCATATTGTTTTATTTTCTCATAATTCACATCTAACATTAGATGTAAACATGTTACACCATCCTCAATAGTATGTAGAGGTTCTTTTTCTAATCGCTCCAATAATTTACTATCAAAAGCAACTGATAGAGGATACTGCTTATCTAATTTCATATTTTGATAAATTAGTTGCAAACGAGATAATATATTGTTTTTCTTCTTTTCAGATGTTACTGTACATTTCATTTTATTAAATTCATTTAATAACAGTGTCAATTCATCTCTTTTTCCGTATAAATCTTTAGCTATTTTTCTCTTTAGTTTATACGAATGGATAATAGATTTTAGTTCAATCATATTCATACACTTCCTAATTACATATTATTTACCCGATTATTTTATAGATAAACAGTACTTTTTAATCTTATTTAAATTACACTCAAGCATCTTCATTTACTATCGATTAACATTACATTAACCTTACAAAGTTGTAATAAATTCATTAGCTAGAAGAAATCAATCCCTAAACCAGACAGATATTTGATGATAAAACCATAAGAAAAAAGCAATGATTAGATTTTAAATCTAGTCATTGCTTTATCCATCACCTCTTGATTACACCTATATATCTTATTGTTACTCTTTCACTTGAATGATTGAATATATCCATTAATAATGGCTATATTCTTTGTCGGCACGTACATATATAAAACTAATGTTTTTTAATTGATAAGGTGAAACTTTAATTAGCCCTCACCAATTGGGCTTTTATGGGTAGTCCGCCATCTAACTTCTCTTTGCTCCCGCTGAATTTTTTTAGGGTCTTACTGCCCTGCAAATAGCAGGATAAATGCAATCAATATTCATACGTTATAATAGTATCAGTAGTACCACTAAAACCATCAAAACAGTTAGAGCAACCACCACAACCACCACAACCTCCACAACCTCCGCAACCAAAACAACCGAAGCAACCAATACAACGGAATCCACCACAACGGAATCCGCCACAACGACCTCCACCACAACCACCACAACGACCACAACCGCCACAGCGACGAGCAGCATCTTCAATATAGTAATATGGATATTGGTTTTGCTGGTCCCAATAGACAATATTTCCAGACCGGTAATCATTAAGACTTAACGCTTGTAGTTCTTGTTGAAACTGATTCATTTTCATAACCTCCGTTTATAAAATACAACCTCATTGATGCTTCCCTATATTTCTGTTCGTTACATCTAAGTAAAAATAGTGCTATAAACTAAGTTCAATACGTACACCAACAAAGTATGACTTATCACTAAATGATGCACCTTGTTCATATACCTATTTTTGCTATGGGCTCATTTTTATAAAGTGAAACTTTAATCAGTGGGGGGGAGTTCATCCCCCGCTGATTATTAGTCCTCACCAATCAGGCTTTTACGAACAGCCCGTTAATGCGGGATAAATAAAAATTAAAAAATATGAATTCTAGCGTCATATCTTCATACCTACTAAATTCAATTAATTTCTCAATAATTATGTTGTCATATCCTATATATTTCCGTCTGCCGCTTAGATTTTTCTGTACTGTAAATGCCTTTCACTATAACACCTCCAAGTAACCGGTTTCTATGACAGATAAGAAATTCCTACAAAGAAAAAAGCCCTTATTAGGGCTTTTCATTCTATTTCTCCAGCAAAACTCTCTATGAAATTCCTAATAGAAAAAAGACACACTTAGATTGATGCGTCTTTTTGTGATGCCTCTTTTGTGAAATCATATAAAGCAATTGCGCCTAAAAGAACAAGTATACCTTGAGGAACATCTAGTAAAATGGTTTTCCAAATTTCTGGAATTACCCATTTAATATCTGCTGCTGTTTCAAGATATGTTTGGAAATAGCTGATTGTGAAATTAATTATCCCTAAAAATACAAACAACGATAAACCAAATCGAATTAATTTCTTATTTGTAAACATATAACACCTCTCAAAATTCATTGGATATTCCTGCTTTTGCTTCTTTATATTTCTATATCTTTATATCTAATTTTAACACATAAAGAACTCAAAAAAATACGATATGCATATTTGCATATCGTATTAACCACACTCCATGATAATTTAGAAATTCCTGCAAAGAAAAAACAACTCCGTTACAGCTAACAGCTCAGGTTTCTTTTCTTATTTAACTTCATACCACCAACATTAACGTTCTTTGATTGTAAAATAAATGTGACAGAAGTTTATCCAGTTAATGCGTAGACAAGTAAATGAGCTAAATTATCGATATTCTATTTCGCCATATCCGTAGCACTAATGACTTTACGCAAATTTGACAAGAAAAAATATATAGATAGGTATGATCCGTACCTATCTATAACATTACTTCTATTCTTTATCCAATTACGTCTTTTACGTCTGTATCCACTGCCCACTTTTCTAATGTATAAGCCATTTCCCAAAATGAATATTCATATTGACTGCTAATAATAAAATGCTGTTTCATACGTTTGCGGTCTGCCTCTGTTACTTTTTCAGCGATAGTATCTAAACGTGTAATTTGTTCTTCAACTAGCGTACGGAACCAATCAGATCCATAAGCAGAAATCCATTCGTTATAAATTGGCTCTTCCGGCTGGCACTCTTTTAAGCGTTCGCCAATTTCATAATACAACCAATAGCAAGGTAAAATTACTGCAATGATATCTCCTAAATGCCCTTCATACGCAGCACGATACATATGTGAAGTATACGCATATGCAGTTGGCGCAGGAATAAAATTATCTTTTTCTTCTTTTGTTATCCCTAGCTTTTTAGCAAAATTCTCATGTAAAGATAACTCGGCCTCATATGTATTTTGAGCATGATGTGCCATACGAGCTGTCGTCTCTAATTCAAGAGCTTTTGCAGCTCCTAAAGTTTGTACTCTAGCAAAATGACTCAAATAATATGAATCTTGAAGCACATAATAGCGAAAACTAGCTAAATCTAATGTTCCTTCACCAAGTTTTTTTACAAAAGGATGGTTAAAACTCGCTTCCCAAATTGAATCTACTTCTTTACGTAATGATTGTGAAAAAGTCATTTAAATCCCTCCAATAATGTATAAAATATAAGTATTTATCCACAATTATTAAAGCTGTAAAATAAAAAAACTTTCTTTACAGGCGTAAAGAAAGTGAAATTGACAGTATTTATTTACTCATTAAATAGCAACGTCTTTCCCACTTCCCTACGCTGGCATTAACCAGATCAGGTACTAAGAGTCTCAAAATCACATTTGATCTCAGCCTATAAAAGGCTCCCCTAGTGGATAAATATTTTGTTTTTATAATGTATTCATCATAGCATACTTCGTGAAACTGTCAAAAGAATTAGTTATATAATCTCCTTAAAACCCTTCTTCATTTCTAACTTTTAATGATGTTTCAATAATTATATCTAATAGTTTGCTATAACTAATTCCCGCTGCTTCTGCACTTTTGGGCAATAGGCTTGATTGTGTCATCCCTGGTAATGTATTAATTTCCATTACATATGGAATTCCGTCCTTCACCATCATATCAACTCTTGCATAAACACTACATTTTAATGCTTTATAACAAGTCAGTGAAGCTTTATTTACACGTTCATTAATTTCTGCTGGAAGTTCGATAACTTCCTCAACTGTACTAGTATCATCATATTTTGCATTGTAATCAAAGAACTCGGCTGCATGTCGAATTGAAACTATAGGTAACTGTTTTCCATCCAGAATAGAACATGTAATTTCATCACCTTTTATATACTTCTCAATTACTACTTCAGAATCCCATTCGAATACAGTTTCTAGCATTGAGATCAATTCATTTTTATTGTAAACGATTTTCACCCCGACACTCGATCCGCCAGAGTTTGGTTTTACCACTAATGGAAATCCTAACTTATCTAACTCATCAAGATTTAGATCCTCCATTTTTGTAAGTTCAATCCAATCTGGTGTTTCTACACCTTCATAACGTAAAATCTTTTTCGAAATATTTTTATCCATACATATACTGCTAGATAACATATTACTTCCGCTATAAGGAATCCCTAAACTCTCCAGTGTTCCTTGAACTGTCCCATCTTCTCCGTATTTTCCGTGTAATGCGAGCAATGCAAAGTCAATGTCTTTCGCTTTTTCAATTAAATCCATTTTTTCGTTTAATGTAATTGGAACTATTTCATACTTATTTTTATCTAAATGAGCAATCATTTCATTCCCCGTCATAATTGAAACTTGTTTTTCAGACGATACCCCGCCCATAATAACACCGATTTTCATTTTCTCAACTCCAAATTTCATTTTTTAATGTATCACCAATTATTTTAATTCCCCGAACTATTTCTTCTTCTTTCAAGCGCGAAAACCCTAATCGGAAAGTGTTTGCTCCTTCTCCATCAGAGTAAAAAACATCTCCAGGTGAAAACGTAACGCCTTTCTCATAACACTTTTGTAAAAGTGTGCGGGCATTCATATGCTCTTCTAGCTCTATAAATAAATGAAGTCCACCATCTCCAGTCATTCTTTTAAAAGGAATGTACTGGTTACATGCCCCGACAGCTAACTCATATTTTTTCTTATAAACAGATCTTGCCTTTTTTAAATATTTTTCAAAATATCCCTCATGTAAATATTGAAACAGAACAGCTTGATCTAGCGTAGATGTGTGAATCGTTCTTGCTCTTTTTACGCTTTCTAAATAATGAATCAGCTCTTTATCTGCAATAATCCAGCCTACACGTAAACCAGGGAAAAGCACCTTTGAAAAGCTACTAATATAAATCACATTATTGCCAGCTCCCGCAAAAGTTAATAATGGAGCTAAATGTGAACCTGAATAACGTAATTCTTCATTAAATCCGTCCTCTATAATAGGAACCTTGTATTTTGAGAATAACCTCATCAATTCCGTTCTTTTCTCTGAACTCGTAACAATACCGGTTGGATTATGATAAGAAGGAATTAAATAAGCAAAATCAAAATCTTTTTCACGCAAACTTTTTTCAACTTCATTCGTATCAATACCATCCTCATGCATATCAATCCCATGAACTTCAAGTCCATGTAAACGGAAAAGCTTAAGTGCAGCATGGTGAGTTGGATTCTCACAAATGACACGACCGGATTTTTTTGATAAAGAAGAGAGTACAATATCCAATCCTTCTGTAAATCCATTTGTAATTAGAATATCTTTATTCGAAATGTCTACACCTTTCATTTCCATGTAATGAAGTAAATAATTCATTAACGGTTTATATCCCTTTGCATATCCGTAGTTCAATACGATGTCCCCTTCAATGGACATACGAGTAAGAAAAGCTCTTTTGAAATTTTCAACATCAAATAGCTTCTCATCCGGGGCTATACTATTAAAAACAATCATTCCCTTTTCCCAACGAACACCATGTTTCATTAAATCTAATTCGTCCGCTAATGCGGTCACTGTATTAAGTTTATTTTTCCAATCTATTTCAACAGACGAAGTGTTAGATATATCCACCTTCGCAACAAAGTTCCCTTTTCCTTTAACTGCATAAATGAGTCCTTCTTGCTCTAAATCTGCATAAGCAGCGAGTACAGTGTTTCTACTCACACTTAGTAATTCACTTAGTTCCCTTGTTGATGGGATTTTTTGATCCCCGAGCAAATGCCCTTTCATAATCATCTTTTTCAAATAGTCTTTTAATTGAATATAAACGGGACGATCTTTAACAACTTTAAAATCCTTAAACAATTCCTTACCCCCTGCAATCATTTTTGCATATTTATTTCATTCTCAAAAGGTCCACGACATATGTATTTTTTATAAAGGGCGGTACGGTCTTACAAATCTTTTCGATATAAGTTAATTACATCTTTTAAAGCTGCAGCTGCTGCGCCTCGTGGATTAGAAGCCCCGCCAATTGTAGTAACTTGCCCCATCGTATCTGTAAAGAACGTAATTCCTTTTTCGGTCCCATTTACTTTTGCTAACGGATGATCTTTTTCTATTTCGCACGGTTCAACATTTAAATTCACATTGCCACCCTCATCCTTATATATTGATGCTATTAATTTAATAATTTTATGTTGTTTCTTAGCATTTTGTATTTGCTGTTTTGTAACGTGCTCGATTCCTTTTATATGTATATCAGTAAGTGTTTTCTCTGTTTCCATTAAGCTGTTAGTCAAAAGTAACAATTTACACGCACTATCTGAACCACTTATATCTAATATAGGGTTTGTCTCAGCAATCCCTTTATTTTGTGCTTCTTTCAGCGCTTCTTCAAATGTCATATCTTCCTCATACATTTTCGTAAGAATATAATTAGTTGTTCCATTTAATATTCCTTCTATTTTATCAATACTGCAACCGGCTAAACTAAATTGTCCAATATCTAGTGTCGGTAGTGCAGCGGCTGTTGCACCGCTATATCGAATTCGTACATTTGCGCCTCTTGCTGCTTCATTTATTTCTCTCCAGTTTGTAACGAGCGCACCTTTAGAAATTGCTACTATATCCATCTGTTTCTCAATCGCTTGTTTCATATATTGTTTCCCTGGATTTCCATCTTTAAGATTTGTAACCGTTGATTCTACCAATACAGTACCACTTATGCTAGTTATTGCACGTTCCTTCGGATGATACTCTAAATATTTTTCAATTGCAGCGGTACCGCCACCATACATCAATAAATGATGAAGAGATAAGCCTTCTTCATTATGTATTGCAATATTTCTCCCTAATACGCCACTTACAACTAATTGAATCCCATATGTTTCATATATATATGAATATTTTTCATTTAATAATTTTATAAACTCTCTGCCTACTGTTCCGTATCCTGATAATACAACTTGAATTTTCATAATATCCCCCCATATTTTTCTACCAAATCCCTCTTTCAATATAATATAAAGCGCTCTCGAATTCCATCGAGAGCGCTTTATTATTACCTATTTCGGTAAACGTGATAGCTTTTCAGCAATTGTTCTATAAAACTCTTGAATGCTAGAAAAACCTAACGAGTCTGAAACACTTAACCCTACCATGTCGAGATGGTCCCAATTCGCTTTCGTTTCGATATGATTCCATTTTCCAACCTGTAATGACTCATTATTATTTACAGCAACATTAGAAGATGGTGCAATCATGGAATTTGTATTTACTACACCATCATTTTGCCACCAAGAAGTATCAACTAACGGACGGTTTTCTTCATATCTCGCATAAGAACCTAAGAAAAACGCATTCCCCATCAACACTTTATTCATCGTTATATGAGGTAAATGTAAACCTGTTATAGGTGCTGCTTGTGATGCATGTCCACTATAGGATAAGTAATACACATCCGGTTGTGTCTTTACCCAATTATTTAACTCCTTTGCACCATCTGTACTTAAATCCCATTGACTTATATCTTTTGTATTTTTCCAAAGTGAACTATTTAGAATACGATTACTATATTGGAAAAAGGACTCTCCAGCATTCTTCTTTATACCCCATTGATCCAATTTGAAATCATATAACGATAAATTATTGTTTCCTCCGAAGCTTGCAGTTGTAATGAGTAAATCTTTAACGAACGGTAGCAGAAGACTCCCATCCGCAAGTGTTGTACCGTTGTGAGGGGTTGCTAATGTTGTAACACTATGAACATATGATTTTCCGCCTTCAAATAGTGGTGATATTTTGGTGTTTGGGTGATTTTTCACATAATTCTTTTCTTCAAAACTGCCTTCTTTTAATAGCTGTACTAATGTTCTAATCGTTTGTCCACCCATGCTATGTCCAACTAAATGAACTTTATTTGTTTCAGTCCAATTCGGTGCAAAACCACTATAAGTTCTGCCAAAACGATTATGTCCATGTTTCTCAGCATGTACGGCACCATAGTCTACTGTCCCACCGTTAATTTGTGCATACAATTCACATGCACGATCCCAGTTACTAGAAACAGGTCCAACAGCAGCGGTATGTACCGTATAACCATTTCGTTTCAAATCTTCCTGTATATCATGAACACCACCCCAATATTTTACGCCCAGCATTTCTTCCCTACCCCATCCAGCAAATCCATTCACCAATATGATAGGATAATTATTTTGTTGCCTTTCTTCAGCGTATGATATTTTCGCTGCGAATGAACATACGGTCACTAATGCGAAAAAACATATTTTTAAAAATAACTTCCCCATACTTTCTCCCCCTAATAAAACGTTTACATTTTTCTTTTCGAAAAATTAACAGAATAATTTAATAACTTAAACATAATGTAAAGTATTTTATATACGTTGTATATATAGAAAACATATACAAATGTTGATAAATATTAATTCAAGTTAACATTTACTTTTTACAATATAACTTGTAAATCTATTTATTTAGATTTATAATTAGATATAGTTTCCTCATGTTAAAAAGATTTAAAAACCATAAGAAAACTAATCTCATTGCTTCAAAAAGGAGGAAAAAACATGCAAATCGGATCAAATATTCATACATTATCTCAACCTACTAAAATAACTCCATCTACTCTTGAGCATAATACTATCTCTTCTACTAAACTTGAAAGTAAGAAAGTAAATGATCCTATCAAGTTTGATATTCGTTCATCTGAAAAAGAAATGAAACAGCCTGAGCATAAATTTAATGAATTAGATTTATGGAAGATGTTAAAGGATAAAGGTGTTCCTTTATGGATCATCCTTGAAATGCTACAAAAGGCTCGTAAAGAAAAAGAAGCCCAAAATAATTCAGTTCAAAATTCAAATGCGATTGAGGAAACAAACGAGACTCGATTAAATGAAGTAATGTAAAGCATAATAATTGATTTGTCTATAAACTAAAAAGAGTTCGAAGCTGATAAACTTTCTATCAACCTCGAACTCTTTTTTAAGACTTTTCTCCGATCGTTACAAACTGAACTGATACTTTCTCTTTAAAACCTTCAATTAGCTTTCTTACTTTTACTTTTTCATTAATTAATGTATTATCTGTCGACATTTTAGGTTTTTCATCACCTAACGACTTTTTTAAATGTAGAAGTTGCATATTCGTTTCATTCGCTTTTATTTCTTTATACACACTATTTTTCGCCACAATGATATACCATAGTGCTCCATAGTCACGTTTATTGCCAAGCCAAGCATCACTATCATATGCAACTGGTATCTCTTTTCCTTCTATTTTAATACTTTTAATATTCTTTTCTTCTTCATTTATATATAGTAGTGAGCTTTCTTTTGGAAAATTAGGTAACGTATCTACCAGTTTGGAAAGGGCTCCTTGGTCACGTTTACGAAAAATCTTTGCTTTAATCATCGCTTGTGCAGTAGATTCATTTAATATTAATACCTTTCCTTTTTCAAATTCCCCTGTTTTCACTGGGAAAATTTCATGTTCTTTCGTATTTTCCTTATAACGATTCATAATTGCTCCAGTATGATTCTCATCTCCAATGATTAATACACCGTTAGCTGGAAATAATTCTTCACTTTTAGCACATGCACTTAAACTAATTAAAATTAATATACATAATATGAAAATTGATAATGTTTTTTTCATTACAATTCCTTTCATAACTCATATTGTTTTTTTACATGCTTTTCTGCAATGTTACTTGCTGATGTTCTCTACTGTTCCATAGTTTTATAAAGCTTTTGTAGGTAACGCCAACGAGTGATAAAGAAGTATAAAACTTGTATACATATAAATGAAATTAAAATGGCGATAGAGCTATTTATGATAGAAAAGTCGACTAATTGTTGTAATGCCATATAAGCGACTACAGTATGAATCACTGCAACGACAATTGGTAAAAAGAACATTAATAATAACTGCCTCGTTACAACCTTTTTCAACTCACCTTTACTTAATCCCATTTTCGAAATCATTTTATATTGCTGTTGATCGCGATCTAAATCTGTATATAATCGGAAATAAATAAAACTAGCGGCGAATGTAAAGAAGACGATTCCGACTAAAATACTTACCATAAGTAATAAACCATTCTTTTGCTTTGCTTCCAACAAGTTTAATGTTAAAGCTTCAAAGTAGAAATCTCTGTCCCTAAGATCTTTATCAAATATACTCTTTAATTGATTGGAAATCTCTTTCGTTTTTATCCAATCATCTACAACAAATCCGTAAGTACGATATGAAATTTCTTCATTAACTGGGTCACTAGTAAGAGGCATTCCATCATATACTTGATCTTGAACAGCGATATAAATAGTTCTAGAATCATGTGGTAAAACTAAATTTTCTACAGCTTTTTTCACATGAAATGTCTTTGTCCAATCACCTTGAATGACTTCTATATCCTTTTTATACTCGCCATTTTTAAATTCTTGTTTTTGTGATACAACTCCAGGGATTAATAAAATTTCATCTTCTTTTTCAATGGTTTCTTGTTGATAGCCTAGTGCTTTAGCAAGATCGTTGTATTCACTTAACTTCATTACATTTACGCTATTTTCTGTGTATATATATGAAGATGAAGCCATTCGATACGGAATATTAGCATCAGAAAGGTGTTTTTTTATAATAGAAAGATTTTTATTCAATACTTTGTCATTTTCCAAACTTCCATACAAAAATGTATACGGATTTGTCATCCTTACCAAATCCCTATTTCCAATTGCGGCTGTTGTACCAATTGCTGTAAATGCAACTGCTGAAACAATAGATACTATAAAAAACATCGTTGCATTATCTTTCATACGGTAAATTAATTCTGAAAATGTTAATATATTTGTTCTCTTTAAAAAGAAAGATTCTCTCCTTTTAGCAAGGTGCAATATATAAACGCTACACTGAGTATATAAAAAGTACGTTCCTATAATTACTAGAAGCACACCTATTCCAAGCGTAATAAAATTGGTACTTGGTATAAAGCGAAATACTGAAAAATATCCATACCCTATACTAATTAAAGAAAGTATCGATAATAAAACTGAAGATTTCGGTTCAGGTTTTGGCTTTTCCTCTGCTCGAATAAGTTCCACAAGTTCCGTTACTTTTATCATTTTAAATGTAAATAATGAAACAATTAAAAACAAGAAAAGAAATGTAATAACTGTTAATAATACAGCTCGGACTGGTATATAAAAAGGTAAACCATTATTAATCATTAATACACTTGCACTTATCAATAAGACTAGTTTAGAAAATATGAGTCCAATGAAAATCCCTATACAAATTGAACCCAGTCCAATCAACATATTTTCAATTAATAATAATTTCTTAAGCTGTCTCATTGACATACCTTGCATCATTAAAATGCCAAATTCTTTCTTACGCGTCTTTAAAAACGAACTAACTGAATATAAAATAAAGAAAAATGAAAATACAAAAATCAATCCTTGCGAAACTGAAAATCCCAATGTACCAAATGCACTTATTGTTGCACTTGTCGATTTCAACTCACCTTGTAAATCAGGATGAAATAATAAAAGAGCATACGTAAAGAAAATCATAATAGAAAATGCACTACTTAAAAAATGGGCAGCATATGTACGCTTATTGCGAAAAATATTATTAAATGCGAACTGACGAAAAGTCATGCCTTTTTCCTCCTAACAAAGAAAGGACATCCATAATCTTTTGATAAAAAGTTTGCCTACTTTCACCACAATAAATTTCGTTATATAGTTGACCATCTTTAATAAAGATTACTCGGCTGCAAAAGCTCGCTGCATACGGATCATGTGTAACTAACATCATCGTTGCTTTTTCTTCTTTATTTAGAGTATCAAGCATCTCCATTACATCATTTGAAGATTTAGAGTCCAAGTTCCCTGTTGGTTCATCTGCAAGTAATAATTGCGGCTTATGAACGATCGCACGAGCGATTGCTGTTCTTTGAGCTTGTCCCCCTGATATTTCAAACGTTCTTTTACTCAATATATCAGTAATGTTTAACTTCTTTGCAATCTCTTCTACTCGTTTATTCATTTCTTGGACGGAAACACCATCTAAAGTCATCGGCAATACGATGTTTTCTTTTACAGTAAGTGTGCTAAGAAGATTAAATGATTGAAATACAAATCCTAATTGTTTTCTGCGGAATAACGCTAATTCTTCTGATGATAATTGAAAAGGATTTGTACCATTAATAAATATTTCTCCCGATGATGGAGAATCAATAGTAGATACCATATTTAATAACGTTGTTTTCCCACTACCTGACGGGCCCATAATTCCTACAAATTCACCTTCTTGAATTGATAAATCAATATCTACTAATGCTTTATAAGGTACTTTCCCTTTATATACTTTACTAATACTATTTGCCTGCAAAATTTCCATTTATATTCTCCCTTCATTTCCACTGCTCACTATAGAGTGTAAATGAATTGTCTTACAGCTCATATTGATTCACCTTTCATTTATCTTACACGCTTGTAAGATTTCTAAAAAAACTGATAACAAACCTATTTTCAAATCTATAAACAAAGCATATCTATCTTATAATATTTGCATATTGGTTAGAATTACAATGCTATTTTCTAATCTTTATTTTATTAATAAGAAAAGACCGATTTTTTTATCGGTCTTTTTACTTTCAAATATTATATTTTAACTATTGTATGTAGTTGAAGCATATTTGAGTTACCCATTAAATACTATTTCACTTTATAATAACCTCTGCAAAAAAAATGAGTGCTTCGGTTTCATTGCAATCAAAAACGAATTGTAAATATCTGAGGCGGAAATGAATGCGTTTATCCAACATATAAATAATAAAATTGATTTAATATTTCCTGATACAAAGAACGATATCATGGCAGGAACTACTGATAATACAATTATAGGCAAGCTCATAAAGACCCAAAATCTCGTTTTGGGTAAGACTGCATTTGTATTTAACCAAAAAAATCTTTTACTAAATGTTAAGCTAATATCCCCTTTTTTACTTATTACTAAAATGTGTAGACATTCGTGAATGATGAAGACTAACATACCTATTATGATAAGATAAAATATATTAATATGAGTGAAACCTGTTTCAAAAAAATAAGGTATTATAAAAATGATTATCTGAAGTAAATATACAAACTTCATATAATGTTTTCGGTACCAATTATTCTGTATAAAAGGAGTCCATTCTGAAAAATCCATACTTATTTGTGGCAAGTGACGAAACCAAATTATAATATGTGTTCCCCTCCCTCATTTAAACTAATTCCTGGCTTATAGATTTAATCTACCTACTAGCACTCAACCGTAAGTTTTATATGTAGCTCTTTAATAGACTTACCAGCAATTTTTGTTGACTAAGACTAAATGCTTCTTTATACCGCCCACTTTTCCCTTCCATTTTTTAAGTAATTGATTTGTAGAATGATTTGAGTAAGAAATTTGTATTATCATTGATACATAAATTCGACAAAATATTCCAATCACCTTTTCATAAATGATTTTCAACTGGATATCCCATGTACAGCTTGATTTCCCTATTTTGTTGAAAAGCAATTCCTTCAAGAAGTCATTACAATTGTACCTTTCTTATGTCAGCAGG